>VOMN01093207.1:0-45867 GCA_014899125.1 Orchestia grillus
GTCTCATTTATATATATGAATATGACATGACCAACTCGAACGGTACGAAAAAGCTTTTTTGATGTCTGTGGAGTTTAGGATGTTGTCAAAGCCAATTCGATTGCACTCAAGAACCTACACGCAAAAACCATACTACTGATTTCCCGCCAATCGGCCAGGGGCAAATCCTGACAAATTTTCCAAGAGACATTATTTTTTTCTCACTATTAGTTAAATTAATGAGATGCGTTTTTCATAATCGATTCATCAGATGCATTTTGCGTAAAGTTACTCTCCTAGCTTGGACACATCGTTTTTTTACGATAAAGCTATTTAATATTAATCCTGGTCCCAGTTTAAAACCTCATCCCGGTCAGTCAATAGTTACATAGGCCAGAGGAAATATGGCAAGGTTAGTAAGGTTCGTCTAGTGTATGCTATTGGGGCTAGTGTTACTCAGGGGTTAATGCTGGTAGGCTTCCTCAACATTAGCTAGGCCTTTGAGACTAGTGTCTTTTGTGCCCACTTTGCTTGTTTTAATTTTTGTTCCTTCTTTGCCATCTCTCTTTTTCCTCTTCATTCTTAACTTGCTGTTTCTATGGCAGGGGACCCTATGTGGGAACACACAGTGTACAAATGCTCTCCATTTTTTGTAGTCCATATTAAATGATCCCTTTTCAATCTCCTCAGATCACATTTCATGTGGATAGGAAGTTTTAAACCATGACTAGTTATTACCAATTAACTTCTGTAGATTTAGCATCCTTACTTTGTGGTGGTATTGCAATTATTTGAATCTTTTCATATTACATTTTCTATACATTAAAATTCCTCAAAAATGATTTCTAAAACTTAGGAAGAAAAGTTACCAAAGACGCCAAAATGGAGGTTGTAGGATGAAAAGAAAACTCTGTAGAGCAGGTCACACTAAAGTAAATATGAACCAATCAGTTTACTTTTTTATCCTTCAATTTATTTGTATATGAAAATGCTATAGAACTTCTAGACTGTAGCAAAGGCTATTCAATATTTAAAGGATACTGTATTATCTTAGTATACTAGTTTAACCTTAAATATTTTTTAAAATTCTGTACAAATCATCCGAGTTAGAATTAGACGGATTTGTTATTTATGAAACTTGTCAAATCTTGTGGAAGTGTTTTTTAAAGCAAAAAGTAATTGGGAGGGATGATTGGTCTTCATTCTTTTCTCAGTGTGATTACTTGTGAAGATTAAGAAGTTATTGTCTTCAACTTATATGGCATGTAAATAGAATTTTACATTTATCATAGGGATTTGTCAGAAAAGCTTGCTTAGTATAGCAATGAACTAGGCATAGAAATTGGTTGTAATTTAGGACATGAAGACTCTGTTCAAAGAAAGATTTAACCTTTTAATAACCATTTTATTTTGGCAGCTAGACTATGATGAGTTTCAAAATGAAAAACTAGCTGCAGCTTTATGTATATGTGCAATAAGGTTGCATTTACCTTCCAATGAAAACTAGCAGATCCTTATAAAACAGGACCATATGGTCCACTGGAGCATTAAAAGATTAAAAAAAATGAGCCCATGAAACCCCAGAGATGACTACCAAGAGTTAGCTGCAGGTCTGGAAGTCTCCATTGACAAATGTATGTATTTCTCTTCCTCATTGCCATGAGGTGCTGAACTGTGAGTTTCTTATCCTAAGAAAAGGGAGCCCCTAGTAAACATTGTTATCAATTGCTAAAATTATGCCCTTCATAGAAACACGGACAGAATATTTGAGCAAATACAAGTTCAGTCACATTTACTGTTACTTCAGTGCATATCAAACACAGGAACTAAATTCTTTAGTATCATGTGATATGCAAGAAGGTTAAGTTTGTAATATTTTCATGTTTAGATTGTTTCCAAATAATTAAAGTAAATAATTCAAGTAATTGATTCAAGTAAATGATTTGAGTGAGTGATTCTAGTGAGTGATTCTAGTGAGTGATTCGAGTGAGTGATTCGAGCGAGTGATTCGAGCGAGTGATGCAAATGAATAATTAAAGTGAATAATTTTAATAAATTTACATATAAATCTTCAGTCGTACTGCTATTTAGCTAAATGTGTTGGGATTTAGCTGTTTTAAACATGGCAGTAGAAATTTTGTAAACAACAATTTTTGTGAAGTATATGAGAATTTTATTTTACCAAGTATTACAAGTTATCAAGAAATCAACCTGAGTGCATATTTCTGGAACATGTTTTGCTCATACTTGAGCTTTCTTTGCAATAACTACCTATTAGCATCCTGACAAGTTTTCTTCAAAATTTCTATGCTTAAAGTTTTAGCTAGCCTTGGAATATATTTTATAAGAGAATGTTGTACTGATCAATATTAATTTATCTCTGATATATTTTTCTGCCCTGTTCATGTAAAGTTGATGCTCAGAACCAACCTAAGTTCAGCTGACATACAACCAATTAGGATTGGGATATCTGAATATGCCCAACTTGGTCTATCTTAGATTGTAAACCACTCCCTCCAGTCAGAAATATTTACTACACACGATGAAAAAACTTTCCACATTTTAGCGTCTTTCAACCAACTTCTGTTTTGATACAGTAGTTGATTAGGCACAGTGTGTAGAAAACAAATTTTAACTTTAAGTAAATAATAGAGTGAAAGTGAATATAATTCTTTCCTTTTTCAGATAATATTTAAAAGTTCTTGAATTACCCACAGGATATGGCAAATAAAGATGATACTATTAGAAAGTGCACATTTTACCAAAAGACAAAAGATTTGACAGATTCTGAGAGAAGAGCAGTATTGCAGCCACTTCTTAAGAGATCTACAGCCTGCAAATTACAATTCAATCCAATCCCTTTAACCTCAAAAATCACCACAAACAACGTTGATGAGTTAATTGAAACAGTGACAGATAGCTTTGAGGAATTACAGAGATCAACATTGAACATCTTCCTTACTCTGCATCAGTCAATGGAACCATTTTTTTTTTGGCTGAGGGTGGCAACAATAACAAGTTTTAACATCTGTCAAAAGTACAATTAGAAAGACAAAGAATTCTTCCAAATTCAATTCAGATTTCAGAGAAATTGAAGAAGAGATTGACAAGAACTGAGGAAATATAGTGGCAAATATGTTTCTTTTGTTGATACATTATCAATTACATGTATTTAATTACAATGTAGAGTTTGTCTTTTGTTTTTTATCTTATTAAAAATATTATTCATTGATGTTTATAACATCAATTTAATGTAATGAATTACAGAATAAAGATGATCATTTTGTTACAACCAGTAGTTTTGCAAGTATCCTATCTGAAAGGTTTGAAATTGTTTTGGAACAAATATTTCCAACCAACTGTTCCTGACTGGAGAGAATAAAAAAGTTTTAGTAAGAACTCTATTTAGGTTGGGTAAATGCTTCCAAATATTTTTTAAACATTGTACAAAGTAGCCTACAGGCTCAGCATTAACAGACTAGCTCTCTTTACTCCTTTGTCTGTTTGTATAACTAGTTAGGCAAAGTATCAGCTCACTCTGCTTTTCATTCTGCCTTTACTAATATCAGTATTTAATTATCATGATCTAATGTCTGCAGTCTCAATCCTATTTTGAAGGTGTGAGTTATCTGTTTCTCAATTTATGCTGAGAGTGCTTGCATGTGCAAGCAGCTGTTGATATAATTCAGAAAAGTTTGTAAACAGAAAGGGTGAACTGGTCATTAGTTTATATTTCTTAGAACCTCCCTTATCAAAATAAATGATTAGATTCTGCTCATATCAATTTTTCATTTCAGTACATGTATACAATCCTCTTTCAAATTTGAACTTGGGAGATTTGCTTACAATTTGAATTAACATTTCATCTAGATCAAGCTGATAACTAAGGCACTTAATATCACATATCAAAATTTGGTTGTTTGGAGGTAATTACTTTCTGTGTCGCAATCTGTGTGAAGGCTCGAGTAAGATGCCAAAGCTAAAGTGATTTGAGAGCCATGCAGAATTAATGTTTGTGTGATGAATAAAGTATACCTCATAAAATTGATTTTAACAGAATGCTTACTCTCAAAAATGTTGATTGGAGAGCCAGTGAACTTGAGCTAAATATTGGTATTCTTTTTTATACATAATGAACTTTTTAATAACTTGAATATTTTTTGTCCTTATGATGTAAAAGCAGTACATACTTCTCTGTTTTAATTCTGTAGCTCTTGTTTTTGTGAATGGAGTTGAACTGCTGCAGAAATTTAAGAAACTACAACTAACTCTGTTCCTTATTCATTTCAGATTTTTCTTTAGAAAATATTGAAACTCATGTCCTAGCAAAATGTATTTGCTTATCAAGTCATATCAACTATTATTTTCAGTGTGGATATTTTTTGTTAGTATTGATCCCAGATTACATGGTAAGTTTTTAAGTTTTGGATTGGGAATTTTTTTAATTGTGATGAATGTTTGCCTTATAACCAAAGAAAGAAAAATTTGAAAACTCGTATGTATCTTTTAAGTTACTTTAAGATTCTTCTTTACTTCTAGCCAAGTGTAAATTAAATGGCACAAAAACTACCAATACTTGTACATAAACTTGCTATAGAAGCAAAAATTTCAGAGAATTAGTTTTCACTTACAAATTAAGCCTAAATAAATTAAAATTGATTTTTGTACTGAAATGGATTTTCTGATAAATTTTTACGTGCGAAGAGTTTTTGCAAGTGGAGAGATGTTTGTAAACTAAGGTGTTTCAGCCCCTCAGGAGGCATAGGATAGGCCATAGGCAATAGAGGTAGGTTAGTTAGGTTTGCCTATCCTATGTTATGGGGACTAGCGCCCCCAGGGGAGCACCGCTAGTCTACCTCAGCTTTAGATAGGCCTTCGGGACTTCTATCTTTCGTGCCCACTTTACTTCTTTCCGTTTTCATTCTTTCTTCGCTATTTCTTATTTGTCTTTTCTTCCTCTTCCTTCTCAACTTGCTGTTTCTATGCGCTCCTTTGTAAACTTCCTCAAAACATGAAAGAACAAACACAGAGGTCACAACTAAATGGATCTTATGTGGGAACACACCCTGTGCATAGATTCCCCATTCTCCTAAGTCCATACTAAATGGTCCCTACTCTTTCGGTGCGACATAGTCTTGAGTTGCTGAAGCGCTGCTTTCACTACTACTACTCATACTCATAAGGTGTTCCACTGTACTTTTTAAACATTTTAGAATTTTATTTTTGGTGGATGAAATTTGATAAAATAAAGCTTACAATTCAGAAATGTTTGAAGATGAAACTTACATTGAAAAAGCTAATTTAATTAAATTCTCTATTGTTTTTGTATTAAAATTAAAATTTGTGACATTTGCAAAAATATTCTGGTTTTATAAATGCTAAATGATTTCATGGTGCACTAATTTAAACTACAAATTTACTACTTTAAATTCTGTTTGTGCAGTACCTCACCTCAGAATTTTAGAATCTCAGTACATTTTCAAATTAGGTCCTGGGATCATTGAACATGGTCCTCCATTAAAACAAGTCACTGTGCAATAAATAATATTGTTTGTGGTCAGGTTGGTACTTCTTTTTATTTTTAGACCTATTAAATTTATGAATTCATAAGTTATTTATGATATGAGTGCTGATTGCTAGCTATTGTGAATTGCAGTTTCCCTAATTTAATTTTGAAGTTCATTGGTAATTATTAATAAAAACTGTTGGAATAAGTATTGAATAAAGTAGGGAATATTAACAAATCATTAAAATGCATTAGCTGATTGTTAATATAGTTTTACTTATTTAACTAATACTACTAATACTGATGTATAAAATTAGACTTTTATTGTACATATGTAGACATGTTGGTAGCAGGCTGTATTCTAGGCTAACTGTACCGAATGCTTGTGCGACGGTATGCGAGAGGCGCGTGAGGCGCTGCGGGTATTCCAAGAGTAGGCGCCGCATTCCTTGAGCAGAAGCTCATGCAAAGTTAATTACACAGCATTGAGTGTGAAGTTCGAATGCTGTAACATGATCTATCTCTAGCTCAGGCTTACGGGCGAGGGAAAATTCCAGGAATGTACAGAATGCAGGAGACGTTAGTAAAAAGCAACGGCCACAGGCTCAAATGTAGGCCGTGGCAATGCATTTCGATGTACCATACAAGAGTTAGGACACACTGTAGTTTTGGGGATAGACATTGTAGTTTTAATGCTGCATCTTACTAGTGTAAGGATCGACCATTGAACAGATTTTGAGTGAAAGGAAAATTATATTGATAAGTTACCACAATGTTAATCAGCTAGCCAGTAAGGTTTTCCAGTTGATTTGCATGCATGATAATTGCAATATTGGAGGAGTCATTTGCTTCCTGTTGCAGGTGTGCTGGGTGCTGGGGATCCCAATGAAGTCCAGAAGTACTTAGAGCTAGGGGTCCAAATGCTGGCAAGAGGGCAGCTGCATGACGCCCTGGCTCAGTTTCATGCTGCTATCGATGGTGACCCCAACAATTACCTCAGCTATTACAGAAGGTGTGTTTATCTTCTCAGTTTGTGACAGAAAATGTGCAATATAAGCTCTCGGACTTTGTGTTGTGAAGCGTCGTGGCTTTGATTATGGTTTCTCTTTCTTTCAAGACCTGCATTGGTCTCTATAACATTCTGAATTACTATCTCGAGATTGATATTTTTACCTGATATAATAAGCATAGGGAACATTTTTTACTCAGTTTAATCATTTGAAAGATTAAACTAGATGCTGTATTGCATGTAATTAAATTATAGCAACTTTCATGTTCCCTTCAATGCAGATTTGGAAAGCTGTGCAATACAAGAACTGCACTTGTTTCTCAAACAAACTAAACTTTGATATTTTTTGTTTATGGACCCCAGAAACTGGTCCTTATTTGGCTCTTCCCAGTACCTGACCCAGCATTACCATTCGTGCCTCACTTGTCCGATGAATTTTTTAGTATTAAAAATTGACTAATTTTCTCAACCAACCGTTAGGGGAGGAATCCCAAACTTTTTTCTATTTTCAACGGTATCAAAGTTTCCATGTTGACTGGAACTATATGTAAAATTGAAAATTATCATTAAACTGAAAATGAGTCTTGCTGCTGGAATCACATAAAACATAACAATAGTGTGGTAGAACCCCATATATATTTTCAAAAACAATTCTCAACCAGCAATGCCAAATTTCAAAAAATTACTTGATGCAAACCAGTTCCATACAAAGCGCATGGGACATTCATTTTCTAATTGGAAGCATCAGATGTGTGGAAATCAGCATTCTGGGCAGGAGTAAGATTTAGCCCTTCTGTAGGAGTGAGTTTTTGAAGCAAATTGAGCTGTAAGTGTATGTGAACTAGAGCATTGTGAAGTTTATTTAGTAGTGAATAGTTATTTTATATACATTTTTATGAAGATTTCCATTATTGATAAGCTCTGTAGAATCAATATCAAAAATATTCTTTACTGTTAAACACATGAATATATTAATAAACAGAGTATTCTTCTGATTTTGCAGTATTAAATGTTGAAACAAAAACTTCCACCTTAGAATAGGATTATTCTCATGGGCAGTTGTATATTCAAACTCTCTGGCACCAGATGGCAATACTCTGGTAATTTTCTCTCATTTTTTGACTCCTGAAATGGAGCCGAATTTATGCACTGTATTTACATTTCACCATTCAAGCATCATCTCCAGTGAAGATTGATAATTTTTGAATGACGATTACTATCACGAGTTGTGGCTGCAATCATTTCTCCAAAGCATCTTATTTCTCTGGCTTTTTATGTTAGACTCTGACTGAAAATATTTGGTGATGGCAGAAACTGCTACTGGAGTATCTCAATATTCACCTCTACTCCTGGGCCACGATGCCTCAATTAAATAATTGTGCGAACTTGGCTGGGCTAGAATATTTGAGGATGACTCAAACTAAGCCCCAAGAAATAGTTCACATCATTCATTGTATTTCTAATTCGTTCTCACCCCTGTGCATTCTTAGATGTCTGTGTCTGACTCGAAGCCTATAAACGACTGGCTCTGACTTTCCGATGCTACAGATGATTGACAGATTTTCTCAGGCTTAAACAATGATCGGCGCTGACTTGGAGACAAAGAAAAAAATGGGCACTTACGTGGAGGCAAAGAAAAAAATGGGCACTTACGTGGAGGCGAAGAAAAAAATGGGCACTTACGTGGAGGCAAAGAAAAAAATTGGCACTTACGTGGAGGCAAAGGAAAAAATTGGTACTACATGGAGGCAAAGAAAAAAGATTAACACCAACTTAGAGGCAAAGAAAAAAAGACTAGCACTGATTTGGACGCAAAGAAAAAAAGATTGGCACTGATTTGGACGCAAAGAAAAAAAGATTGGCACTGATTTTCAGAAGTCACAAAATGATGGGCGCTGATTGTCAGAAGTCACAAAATGATGGGCGCTGATTGTCAGAGGTCACAAAATGATGGGCGCTGATTGTCAGAGGTCACAAAATGATGGGCGCTGATTGTCAGAGGTCACAAAATGATGGGCGCTGATTGTCAGAGGTCACAAAATGATGGGCGCTGATTGTCAGAGGTCACAAAATGATGGGCGCTGATTGTCAGAGGTCACAAAATGATGGGCGCTGATTGTCAGAGGTCACAAAATGATGGGCGCTGATTGTCAGAGGTCACAAAATGATGGGCGCTGATTGTCAGAGGTCACAAAATGATGGGCGCTGATTGTCAGAGGTCACAAAATGATTGGCACTTATTTTCAGAGGTCACAAAAGGATTGGCACTTATTTTCAGAGGTCACAAAAGGATTGGCACTTATTTTCAGAGGTCGCTAAATGATTGGCACTTATTTTCAGAGGTCACAAAATGATTGGCACTTATTTTCAGAGGTCGCTAAAACGATTGGCTCTGACCTACCATACCAAAACGTAAAATTGACCCAAATGAAAGAAGTCATTTCCACATTGCAGTAAGCAGCTGAATCATAAAATTCCCATTCATTTCCTATGAAGAACTTCCCCACCTCAACGTTATAGTTTCCTTAGTCAAAATTGAGTTTGACTTGCCTAATATATAGACAAATTTGAATTCATGAATTGCGTTGTGCTGATTGGGCTGTTATCTCGCTTATGACGCAATGAAACCTCCTTATATACCCTTGCAAAAGATTGATCGCTAATACTAATTCTCTAGTAACGTTTTTCTTGGATTGCGATAATTTGGTTAATAGGTCTAACATTCTTGTCAATTTTGACTTCAATATTCTCAGTTGCCGTCAGTATTGACGAACTGAATTATAAACGGTTCGAGTTTATCTTTAGTTCGGCCACAATTTACACCTTTATATTCCACATGATCCGGAGATATTTCCTCTACTAGTGTAAACGAGGCCTTCGTTGCATTAATTGACATCGTAGATCTGCTTTTCTGTCCCTTGCGTCTCTCTACCATGGACAATATTTCCATAGTGAAAGCAAATTTTCCTGACTGTTCTACAGAGCAACAGTGTTCCTGGCTTTGGGTAGAGCGCGGTCTGGTCTGCAGGACCTGAACAAGGTGCTCGAGCTGAAGCCTGACCTCACTGCAGCGCGGCTACAGAGGGCCTCGGTGCACTACAAGATGGCAGAGCTCGACTTGGCGCACATAGACTTGGAGGAAGTGGTCGGTGTCACCTGAGATTTTCGTCTGCTCATTTTAACTCCCCTTTGGCAATTGCCCCCTTTAGCGCTCAATTGTTTCACCGTTAAAATTAAAGAGGAATTTTGTTTAGCACACTGCTTTTTGACAGAATACTGCACTCTGTTGAAATTTTGACACATGAATAATTCTTCGATAATAATGGAAGAACTACATCACTTTAGGAAGCTGTGCCTTGCGCTGTAAAGCGTTAAGGTGCATTTGCCACTCGTTGTACCAATAAGTGCGGAGACTACATCAATTTTGTAGGCTTACGGCACTTTTGAATTGAGTGAAGAATTCTCCACCTTGAAATTTGCCTTTTCTATTAGGAGGCAGTGCTATGTGCTGCTTTAACAGACACCGCTAGGACTCTATTGCACTGGCTCGCTTGAATGAGACCACTTCTATGATACTTCTCACAGTCTTTTGCGTTTTCATATTTGACAATATTCATTCATTTGCTGGACGTTTCGCAACCATTGGACTTGCACCCTATGTCTTTCTTAGTGGGACTCTACTCGTGTTTTTACCACTAAATATATCTCATTTACATGCTGGTTTCCTGACATGACAGTAAAATTGATGGTGTATTTTTTGAGGCATTTGCAGCATCCATACGAGTGGAAGCATTCATTTCGCGTTGTTCAGTGTACGGACATCATCTCAAAGTTATCATTCCACAACTTCTCACATTTATATTCATTAACTGTGCCTTGTGCACAGCAGGCCATTGGTGGAACGATAGAATTAATAGAGCTTAATCTTGAATTCTTATTGTTTCGTTCAAAACGAGAATTAATATGCTCTCAAGTGCATAAAATATAAATGACAGTTAACGGAATATTTCGTTCATTTAAAAGATTAGTTTGTTAAATGTAGCTTGTGTGCAGCTGAGACGGGAGCCGGACAACACAGAAGCCAATGAGCTGTTCGCCAGCGTTGAGCCACTCAAGCAGAAGATTGTGCTCGTGCAAGACTCGGTCGAGCGCGGTGACTACCACTACGCTATTCCTCTGCTCAGGGACATCGTTGATGTGAGGCTTGCTTGTAAATCGGGGGGAAGAGTTACTGGAGTTTCACTAAATAGCTGCTATATGAAATCTGTATTATCTCTACTACTATGTGTGCTAAATTTCACCCTAAAAATAATTTAATCTTTACACTGAAAGTTCGTTTCTCTTTATATCTCGTGCAGAATGGATAATTTAAGGCTATTCGGAGAAACTGTTTAAAAGCACTGTAGTGAGTCCTGCTTACTGAAGGTTTTGAAATGGTGCCGATAATATGTCTGTATCAAATCGACGTGTCAAAAGTTGATGTAGAATTTACTGGCTATGATCCTGTTCCCCTTCCTTATGGCAATATTCGACTTTGTATTGCTACAATGGTGAAGAACTCCTGAGAAATCTTTTTGATTTTTGAGGCCGGATTTATTGGTTAGTCTTCTCCTGACGTGGAGAACAATCCCAATGTTGCAATAGATCACGATATTGCTGTTGTGTTCCGAGCTAGACTTGACTTCTGGAAGTGTTTCTGGGAGCATGTACGATGTCGGAAATCAATCATATTCCGTGAGCGTACGTTGGAAGTTGTAAACGCTTTGATAGGAACTTCAGTAGTGCAACCAATATTACCTGTAGATAAATTGCAGGGTCGCGTTACGATCATGTTGTGTGGCTAGTTGAAGTTTCTACTTGTATGTGATTCCGTTATATTCTTATATTCCTCAATTATTACCCATTTCAGTAAATTGCTGCGAAATGAGCTTATTGTTTGTACAAAACTGAGATTCATGGCGAAATTTGAACGTTGACCACTAGAGCTTTTACATTTAAAGAGATCACCGAGAAGATTGTCAAATATGGAGAAACACAGTTAGCTTTTTTATATCAGTTTTTTAAAAGAAATCATTGTGTGAAACATTTCAGTGAACGAATGCCTCTCTTGGAACTAATGTTAAACAATATTGTCTTATGTATAATTAAATACCTTTGAACTTCTGAACAGTATAGAATTTATACACTCGCTAAGCTAGTTTCGTAAAGAATATGCTTTGTGCAACTTAAAACGAATGATTCAACTTGTATAGCTTCAATTCATTGACAAATGTCCGTTCAAGCGGTGTTAGGAAAAATAGCAATGATCTGGGATTGGGTAGAATAAAAGGTGAAGACAGAGAATCTGTACCCTATTTCTCATTTTAGGAGTGTCCGTGGGCGGCGTGGGTACGAGAGCAAAGGATTGCGGCATTTGAGGCAGTAGGGGACCTGCAGAGTGCCATAACAGACCTCAGAGTGACCACCAAACTCACCAGCGACAACACGGAAGGCTTCTTGCACCTTGCCAACCTCTACTACAGGATGGGCGATGTTGAACATGCGCTCAGGTAGGCTGTCCTTGTCTGTTTCGTCTCATGATAGCCTAAGGTGACTCGTGCCGCTCTAAATTGACAAACCTCGCCGAGTATATTTGAACTATTCCTGAAGATTTATGGGCTCCATGGTTTTGTTGTTGAATGCTGGTTTGTCTATGGAAAAATGTGTTAAGTTGGCGGTACTAAGAAAGTGTGAGGAGACGTATCAGTGGATAACTGATAAGTTAACGTATATCAAATAAACCTAAATTTTAAGCTACATTTGGTATGGTGTATATGTTCTAGAGAATATTTTTCACTGCGGTATTTTTGGGTTTTGCGCGTCCCTGTCTTTTTTTTGGGATAAATCGTAAGTTTGACGTTACATTTCGAAGCATTAGTTCAACTATGGCTCTTGTGATAATTGAAATTTGATATTTGGTTTAAATCTTGATGATGTTGCAAGTTCTGTCGAGAGGGATAGAGAGTAAGTCATAGGCAATAGGGTTAGGTTTGTGTATCGTATGCTTTGGGTGATTGGGGTCTTCAGGGGGATCTGTGAGGTTGCCTCAGCTCAAGCTAGGCTTTCGGGATTTCTATCTTTCGCGCCCGCTTTACTTCATTCCTTTTTCATGCCTTCTTTGCTCATGTTTCTTTATCTCTTCTTTCTTAATGTGCTGTTTCTATGCGCTGGGAATCTTGTGTGGGGGAATACATCTATGCATGAAATTTCACGTTTTCTAAAGTGCATATTAAATAGTCCCTTCATTTTGCTCTTTTGAGGTTGCATTCGATGTGGATAGGGAGCTTTAAACTAAATAATAATAATAGAGATGGTTTTAGCGATTGTCAGTGGTCTACAGTAGGCTGAGAAGCTCTTTATTTCTTGAAAATAAGACGTCAGGTTAGGAAATTTTAGGTTAAGATGTTCTTTGTTTGTCAACACGCTGTTTTGTCGTTAGAGGAGTGCATCAATCATTTCATGTTCTTTAGTCGCAAATATTCATGTGGGCGACAACAAGGCCACTTGCTTAGCTCACCTTTTAGTTTAGAATCAAAAAACTGGTTTAAAGTATTTAAATCGTATGTAGTCAACATTTTCGATGCTATAAAAATGTATATACGGTTAGGAGCGTGTAATTGATTTCGGCGGGTTCGATGCTGTTGGGTACACATTGTATCATTCATAAATGATTGAATTCAGGTTCATAAACTTCAGGAGGTGAGTATATTAAATGAGATTTCATTTTGACGTATCCTGTAGCTTACGCAGATCGAGATACAGGTTGGGTCACTCAACTTCTCAGATGGGAGGAGCTACTTATGTCTGTTTGCGTCATTATTGGATGGAGCGATTTTTGCTCTCCGACCTTCCTCATAGCAGACTTAGTAGCACAAGCTGCGATTATCTAATGTGGGCAGTTCCAGTGTAGCCTCATTTCTCATCTTATGAGATGAATGTACGACACGGTAAAATATGTAGTGCAATCTTATTACGCATCTGATGTTTAAATATCTTGTAAAGTCATCTGCTTTCCATGTATTCTCTCTTATGTCTTATCCATGTAATGCAGTCGACAGTTATACGAGGTCTCAAATTTTCAGTTGAATTTTTTCGTTTGCGCAGTGAAATTCGTGAATGTTTGAAGCTGGACCCCGACCACAAGAATTGCTTCAAGCTCTATAAGAAGGTCAAGAAGGTGAACAAACTCGTGGAGGGGCTGCAGGAACAGGTCAACAATAAGGAGTTTGTTGAGTGTTCAGAGGCTTCTGAAAAGGTGAGAACCTGATTATGACGATAAATTAATTCGTGGTTTGTGGAACATCGTGATTTCCTTCAAGTGAAAGCTAGACTGTATTAATGTTTATTGACTGTAATTTAATAGAAAGAATGTAGTGATCACGAGGGGATATATTTTTTTTCAAGCCGAGTTTCAGGCCGAGTGGATGATGTGCAACTTAATTTTGCATATCATATATTGACAATCGTACGGAGAACACTTTTTTAAACTGAGCCGCCATTCTGCACCATCCCGAACAACTCTCTCTCCGCTTTATCTTGAAGTACCCCACTCAGGAGACACAGGATAGGCAATAAGGTTAGGTTAGTGATCCTGTACTAGGGGGAATGGCGTCCCTAGGTGGACACTTCGGTTACCTCAGCTCTAGCTAGGCCGTCTTTACACTAAAGCGGAATCTGAGATACCAATTACTAATGTGCTGCTGTTTCGTCTGGTGGTCTTTATTGCGCGTGTGTTGTAATGAACAAAATTATGTCTGGTATGATTTGAACGGTGGGTAACTTCTAAATTGTGAGACGCACCGCGCGACAAAGTCTAAGCCGCTAAAGCGCTAGTAAATTGTTGCTAATACTGCTACTACTCCACCTTTCGTGACCATTATGATTCTTTTCGTTTTGATGCCTTTTCTCTAATTATTTTTCATTTTTCCTTGTTCTTTCTTTTTAACGTACTGTTCCTCTACGGAGGGAATCCTGTGTGGGAACACACCTGTGCATAGATTCCACGTTTTCGAAACCATACTAAATGGTTCCTCATTTGTTCTCTTTGGATCATATTTCATGTGGACACGGAGCTTTAAACTAATATATAATCTAATCTTATCTTGAAGTAAATGCCGTTACCATGTTCCAAGGTTGGATCATGTTTCAAGGGTATTTTCTGGTTGTGTCATTCATATGACTTTAATTCCCAGCCATAACTCGTATGACTTATTGACAGATTTTGAAAGAAGAGCCCAACGTGGAGGCTGTTCGATATATCGCTTACGAGAAGTTATGCACGTGTGATCGCGAGATTGGCGACGTCCTTAAAGCGAAGAAAGCGTGCGACGCTTCCTTGGACCACGCGAAGGACCCTCGCATGTATTGTGAGAGGGCAGAGCTGCACATCGTAAATGACGACTTCGATGCGGGTTGGTGCTGCCATTTTAGGGCTTAGGGCTTGCTCTCTTCAAGGTGATGAGAAGCGTTCACTCCCTGCGCTGGGAAGACGAGTTAACGCGTTTCTATCAAACTCTGAATTTTCAACTTTGTACGAGTAAACTCGTCCAATGTTCGATTTAAAAAATATTGACGCGAGTTTACTCGTCCTTCTTCGACTTTCAACCAACCATTCCCGAGCGTACTCGTACATCTGGAGTAAATGAAGTCGTTTCAAAATTGTGCTTTTCTAGTAGAAAATTTGTAAGTGAAGAAGTTAATGTAAGTTTAAGAACCGTCTGTAATTGGACTTGATCCTGTCATGTACACCTCCAGCCTTTCATGTTGAGATAACATTTCAATGAGTGTAACATACAGCGGCAGAAATATTGCGAGTAGTATCTTCATTCTGAACTTGACTATACTTCCAATGAAATGGATCAGTTCTGGGCTGTTGCTAGTAAGGAAATTGACATTTTTTTGCGTTTTCAGTGCCAAGCTATTAACAACTTATAAAACAGACCTACCTCGCATTACACACGTCCGTAACAATCGGCCTTGGCGGGTGTACAAAATAAGTAAATAGTGTGCATGTCTATACCTTAAGTTTCCTTGCATTTTTAGGATTATGTTGCTTAAAATGACGATAAATCTCATGTGAAATAATGAGTATTATTGCATCACGGTTGCCCGAGCCTTGCTGATTAAGAATGTGTACCCGAGAATCTAGACCAGGAATTGTCTCCTATTTACTTCTATTTAATTCCTTCAGTGCGTACATAAATGGTTATGCTCACAAAAGAATAAATTTGGTGTATTATTTAATCGTACAAATTTCTCGTGTCAAGTGGGATTAGGTGCCGTCGAGTCGGAGGTTCCCACTAGCCTTCGTATTGAGGTTGAGGAAGAAAATACTCTCAATAATTTACGTTGATGTAATACATAACCAAAGCACGCGCATTCAATATTAGGAGAATAAGAATAATGAACGTGTGAAATCAGTAAGCAAATCCAAGACATCTGTGCGGAGATACATTTGAGTTTACAGGAAAACCATAAGCGTTTCTTTGGAACCTTAATTATATATGAAGCGTTCCAGTCAAGTAATCTCAAGATACTGAAGGGAGGCCCTTCTCTTGCAAGCGTAAATTGTCTCCTGTTTAATGTCGCGGAAAAACTATTCATGTAATCTATATAATAAGAATTGCTGCTTTCAGTCTAAACAAATTTTCTAGTTATCATTTTTTGGTGTGAAATTATCAGATTTTTTGTTTGGGCAGCCATCGAGGACTACCAGAATGCCTTAAAAATCGACGAGAACTTCCAGCGAGCGCAGGAGGGTATGCAGCGAGTGCAGAAGCTCAAGAAGCAAGCTGGCAGAAGAGATTACTACAAAATTTTGGGTGTTAAAAGAACTGCAACGAAAAGAGAGATCACAAAAGCATATAGGTAATAAAACTTTGAAAATAAATTTTGGAGTTACGTGTTGATGCGAAGTAGCAAGTTTTTATTTGTTTTTCAGTTTGTGATCTAAGACGATAGTTTAGAAACAACTCGCCCACGCGTTTGGATGTGAAGAAGTGATAGCTAGAATGAAATCAGCTTTAAAAAGATAAGAAAATTGAACTAAGTATTGCATAAACAGTTGTTCATATTCATGTGTGCGTATTCACCTTATTTGGGAACGAAACGATACGAATTGAACACTAAGCAATGATTTTTGATATTTTGGTGTGACAGTTGTCCTTACAGGGTTGAATGTAGGGTGCATCTCATTCGTATAGGCAGTATAAAATTGAGAAGTTCCAAAATTTATCCGTTACTTCGTGTAAGCTAAGCAGTACTTGGTTGAAATCTAAAGCTCAGTGAAAATATAAAGTTTCGTTTAGTTTATGAAATGTTCCACTAAAAGCTTCTATAGTCGCTTCTACCCGCTCTTAAAACTTTTCCGTAACTTCAACCTCTTTGTCTTCTTTATAGCTTTGCCATGCCTTTCTCCATTGTAAACGCCACTAAAGCCTATAGATCCGAAGTGAATGGAGGCTTCAAACTTTGGGTTGGAGATGGATTTTTTTCCATCGTTCATTCAAAGGATTTTTTCACCGTTTCTCATTGCGTCAAGTTATTTATTGTCCAGTGTGCTCATTCAATGAAGCTATGCAATACTTATAAGCCTAGGGGATAATTTGGCCCTTCTGAATGTAGATGTGCGTATTTGCTGAAACATTCCATGTGTATGCTGTGGAGAACGAAAGAAAGTCTTCTGCATCCCCTTGTCCATCTGCGTCAAGCTGATCACTATTTTCTCATGCTTATTATTACTAAATTACATTATTGCGATATGATTTAGTTCAAGTGCATACTTATGGAGTTGTGTATGTGTATCTACTGGGTCTTAGGGAAAAAGAGGTACACAATTTTACACCTATCAGAAAGTGGCGAACTAAACACTTTTGACTCCAAGAAACTTTGCGAAAAATTTTTTTTCCGACTTTAGCTGTTTAATGGAGGGAATTTGAAAACGAAATTGCTTAGAAATAATTTATTTATACATTTACCTTACAGAAATTGTTTAGTTTCCACCCCCCCCACATCGGTGCACTTCGATATTTTGGGGCGCATGAAAAGCCTTATCTATGCACACTTGTTGCATCAGAGGAAGATGTGATAAGAATTGCAGTGTCTTCTGGCGATATTTCTAAAATGCCAGATCTTTTATACAGTGTCCGGCAGTCGAAGATATCACAAGTGCATAGAGATGGGTGGACAATTTCTGTACAGTAAATATATAAATAAATTATTTGAGGGCAATTTTATTTTCAAATTTCTTTCTTTCAAACATTCAACAGCTAATATCTCGGAAACCAAAATTTTTTTTGCTAAGTTTCATACAGCGTAAGTGTTTAGTTTGCCACATTCTGGCAGGTATGAAATTTTGTACCTTTTTTCCCTAACGTGATTAAGTATGTAACGTATTTGCTCAAGACAAAGCAGTGCTTTTTCCAGTACTTCTTCGAATAGCGTTTTTGTATTTGGATCTTTTTTTACAGACAATTGGCCCAGAAATGGCATCCCGACCATTTCGACGGGGAAGAAAAGGAGATGGCAGAAAAGAAATTTATTGATATTGCCGCTGCTAAAGAAGTATTAACAGATGAGGGTAAGTTCTTTGTTTCATTCATCGCTATAGTCATCATATTCGTACAAGGTAAGAATTCATATTTTTGGTTTCAACGATGTTGACTTGTCGTATCGGTAACAATTTAATCTAAAAATTTCCAGTTGATGTACAAATATGTACGTTTTCGTTACCAAATGTAAGCCTGGTATAATTGAATTTTTATTTCACCGCTTCTTAATAGTGCTTCCATTTTCGACCATTCTTCTAAAAGCCGAATGTGCCATGAAAACCTTTCACAGAAGTAGACGCGCATTTATTTTGCCGATTTGAAACATAACGAAATCTCCCAAATGATTACTTTTTTACAAATGGGACTTCCGATGTGTTGTTTCCGTACTTTCTATGGAAATAGTGAAACCTGTCACCATTTTTTGTGGTTTTCAGGCGTAAAACTGACGAAAAATGCCTTCATGAATTTCTTTACATCAGTAGTGTACTGTTTGAAATTTAGTGGAACTTTGCAAGTATGCAAGTATTTATTTCTCTTTAGGCTACGAAAATTTTTTAATGTTCTCACGGAGCTGTTGAGCATAGACACGCTCAAAACACGCTTATTTGGCGCTATAGACACGCTTATTTCTTTCAAAAAAAGACACGCTCGCCAATTTTCTTAATTCTCTATTTGGCGTCCAGTGCGAATGAAATTGTGTTCGACGCATCTGTAAAACAAAGATTCATTAACTTAACGTTGGTATGTTTCAAGTTAATTTCAGACAAAAATATTGAAATATCGCTTTATCGAAATTTTCAGGTAAACAGAATGCCTCGCACTGTACCCACGCATAAAGTTTTAATAAATACTCTATCAAGCAATTATTTTACTCTGAAATATTAGTTGAAACACGTTTCCGAATTCTCTACTAGTTGTTTTCTGTATGGCAAAAAATGGTGATGCAACGCACTTTTTTATTCACTTCTAGTTACGTTCTGCGAGACGAAACTAAAATTGGAAACGGTTATCTCTTCATTATTTGGCATTTTTTGGTATTTTCATTCGATGTGAACAAGTTGAAGAAAACTGCATACACAGTTAGGTTCAACTGGGGACTTATGGGAAAAATCATTTGATGTATGCAAATTGAATGATGTGATGTAGACTTACATTCGTTTCTAGATTTCAATGATACATCACTTGGTATTTGCAGAGGCCTTAGGTAACAGTACGCCTTTTTGACAAAATCCTCTATGTATAAATTTTTTTTAAATATTGGGTGGAATGAATTTCTTGATTCTCTTTTGGTTACTTACCGCGAAGAGATGTAAAATTAATAATTATTTTATTCTTGGCAAAACATAAATACGTAAGAAAGAAAAGCAATTTAAAATTTCAGGTTTCATCTTCCAACAGAAAACTGAAATGAAATTGTTGATGGTTTTTTCCATGATTGTTATTGTAAACGTAAGACTATAACCCATATGACATTTTGTTATAAATTGTTATATATTTATGACATTTGATGATAGGAAATCAAGATGAACTTGGCAAGTAGAAAATGTACATATAAATGAGTAGAATGACCTGTGGGTTTAGCTGTTGTACATGACCTTATTTTGTGAAAGATATGCACATACCTATTCTCTGAGTTTCGATCATACGTTTCGGACGAAGAATAAGATTGTGCATTATTGGTGCGGGTGCAAGAAAAAATAACTGAAAATTATTTCCCAATCCAATCAATTATTTCTTTTTTTGCTCACGCAAGTAAGACAGGTCAAGCATTTCCTCGTGAAATTCACTCTAAAGATTGGGAGTTTATGTGGAACCGCCCGAAATAGTTCGAAATAGAATGAACACTCACATGGAATTCTAAGAATTTTTGTATTCTTCCTAGTACTGCTCCTTGTTTTTTATTAGATTCACCCCAGGGGGCAGAGGATTGATAGTACTGTTAGGTTTGTCTATCGTATGGAGGCGGCGTCCAGAGGGGGCCACATAAATAACCGCAGCCATAAATGGGCCCTTCAGGACTTCTCTTTCGTGCCCGCTCTGCTTTCTATTTTCACCCTTTCGCTATCTCGTTTTTGTCATTTTAACTCCGTTTCAATACGCAGGGGATCGTGTGTGGAAGAATATTTTGTGTATATGTTCCCCGTTTTCTAGAGTTCATACTAAATGGTTCCTTCTCTTAGCTCTATTTAATTCACATTTTATTGGTATGGGGACCCATAACTATACTGATAATAATTTGATCTGACTTAACAGGGGTTTATTTGCCACCATAAACATAAATTGTAGTATTGCAACTTCTTCTTGTTTCAGAGATGCGCAAGAAATTTGATAGAGGTGAAGATCCCTTGGATCCCGAACAACAGCAACAGTCTCCGTTCCGTCAGGGCTTCAATCCATTCCAGCACTTCCACGGTGGAGGAGGTGGCGGCCCCTTCCAGTTCAAGTTCACCTTCTAGTACCTGAACTAAGTCAGTACAGTGTCTTATTTATTACTCAAATTTGAGTCGTTTTGCGTATGTTGACATTGAGTTCAAAGATTCAAGATGGGTTTGTTGTAATTTCTTTGATACGTGTATGTCGTTGAAGGGTACTCGTTTTCGATTAGTGTGATTAACGAAAATGGGTGCGATCAGTCTTGCTAGATGGAGCTTTTTTTTCAGATTTGCTTTCGTTGTATCATTCGTGACAATTCCTTAGTAGCGAACCTTGATGAATGTACCTTTACTTCTTTCGGGAGTAAATAAATTTGTTTTACCTGCTATTTAATTCGAGAACTTTGATGAAATTAAAATTTTCAACTATTGTAATATGTTACCTAATTGATTTATTTTTTTGCCATGTTAAGAAGGAGAAGAATAATAGTAGACCGGTAGTTTGGTTATATTAGTGTCAGGGATTATGCCATGATGCGTCCGCTAAAATTTTTTATCTTCAAGCCTTTTGGTGCCTGAACAATTTGCTATTGCGATGGGAAGTTATTCCAAACTAAAACAATCAGCCGTCTTGTATGTTATAAATTATTTCATAATAGAAACATTCTATTATTTTAGCATCATTTAGTGATATTTTCTCTAGCAGGGAAACTATATAAAAAGGTGTGTATTAAGAATTGAACGGAATTTAAACGATTCGAGGTTCCTTAGTCAGAAGTTTCGTTTGTGGTTTGTTTAGTTTTCTTACTTGTTAGTCGTTCATCTTAGTTTATTTGTGTCTGGGGTGTGGAGCGGCGAAATATTATCTGTTGAAACCTGACCTTTCCAGATTCGTACAATTGAACTGGACCACTCTATGAACCTCGACAATTTTTCTCTTGCTTGTGCGAATGAATCGTGTGTCGTATTTGAGTTTGCATTTTGAACTTTCAGCATAGAATGAAATCCTGCTCAGAATTTGATTATTCAACAGAAGTATGTGCTAATTAAATTGGATTAATTTAGGTTATTTAGTCTTTACCATATGCCGCTCTCTGATCACTTTTTACAATGTGTATTAAGCATGTATACGCTTTTAAAATGAGCGTCATTAATAGTAAATTAGTTTTCCAAAGCTGTCACTAGAAGCAGTGATTGGAAAACTATTCTCGATGGAGTCATGCACTTATTGGTATATTTTTTTGAGTGAGAAATTCTAAGGCATCTTTTATGCTTTTAATTATTGGTCACAGCTCGTAGTGTTTTTTTCATGGAAGCTACTTGATCCGGCAACGAATTGGCGTTTGGTGAGAAATTATTCATCTAGTTATGTCGTATGATGTCAAAATGAATAATTTCCGCAATAATTTTTCTGGCTAGTTGGGTATGAATTGAACAAGAATTTAATTCTTTCTATTTTCAAATGAAGGGGTAGTAGAACAGTAGGAGTAACGCATTCTAGTTAAATTTCAAAACAGAACTGAAGTGTTCAGTCGTATCCAAGTATGTCGTGGCAGTAACATCATGAGTGAATGTCGAATTCTGACATTTTCGATTTATAATTTTTCACCATATCCGAGGTGTAGCAAAAATGCAACAGATTTTCTGGCATTACCGTTTATCGATTTCGTGTTGCCTTTAAACGTGTGAATATTTTCTAATGTAAGTGCTCAACTTTAGTTAGATTGAAGAGCATTTCTTGTTTAGGAGTGCTTTGTTGAAGGAAAAAATGACTGCAGTACTTGTTTCACGAAATGTTTGATCTATATCCTTTTTTTCGTATCTGAATTTTCCTTCGCTATTGTGCATGCTGTGAGAAGCTTGATGTATTATTGCCAACTGGGTGAAGTTTTATTTTAAGCCTGGCACACCATGTTTTATTCGCCGATTGAGTAATCATCGGAAGATTCTAGAGATGCAGGTGCATGTTTCGTATCTAGTTTAGCTGGCTCGATGCAGGCATGATGACTTACTTGAAATTTGATGTGCGGAATACTTATTATTTTGAAATAAATTTATTTTCGACTGCAATGTGGAGTGGCCAAGGGCTACTTTCAAAGAAAATTACTGTATTGCCATATTTTTGAAGGGTGTCACTTGACGTGTATAATTAACGAGCGGACTCTTTTAACCATCACGTTTACTTCCGAATAAAAGTTAGCGGGTGAACTTGCGCATTTGACGTGGTATCGAAGGAAGGTGTCCATTTCTAGTCAAATAAATTATTAAATTTACTGTTGAAACTTATTTCGTATTCTGAAATGGTATTTTTTCAAGGTTCACCCCTGAAGGGGCATAGGCTAGGCAATAAGGTTTGATTAGATTTATCATATCCTATGGGGAGTGGCGACCCCAAGGGGCACTGTTCGATTGCTTTAGTCATAGATAGGCCTATGTCTTTCGTGCCCACATTACTTCCTTCAATTTTCACGTCTTCTTAAATATTACTTCGTTTTTTCTTAACCTTGCTGTTTATATGCCCAGGCGATATGTGGGAACAAACCGTGTGGATACATGTCCTATTTTCTACAGTCAATACTAAATGGTCCCTGTTCTTTCGATGCGCTAGTCTGAGTCGCTGAAGCGCTGCTACTTTTCAAGGTTAACGAGCTCGATCTCTGTACCTTTCGTTGTAACTTTCACATTTGTTGTGTACCGAAGTAGATAAAGTTTACATTAATTTGATCTAACGCTTTGTTAGTATATAGAACCATCGTCATTTGTTTTCTTTGAAGTATTTAACTATGCTAGATTCGGATTGTAGTGCCATAGCACGTTCAACTCTTACCAGATGAACTACGTTCTGTTTTTCTTCATCATGCATCTCTAGTAATGTTCTACGTTTCTCATACGGATTTCCAACCAGACTCCTACATGCAAATGTAAATTTTTGGATGAGTTTTATTCAAATGTGGGGCCGAAATGTGATATTTTATGTATAAAAAGGACACTTAATATTATTCTCTGTATTTCCCAATCTATCAGGCACAATTTCAGATTCGCTTTTAATCTTGAGTTTTACATCCGAGCCGGACAAATCTACACAAACTGATAGTAAACGTTGGTATAGTATAGCTCATTGTGATAAGAACTGTTAAAAAACACCTGATTTACAGGCTAAGCCCTTGAGAGTATTCTGTTCTAATGTTGGACTAAATCATCCTTGAGATAGGCTTAAGACTTACCTTCAGAATGCCCTGCAGTTTTTCTGATGTCCAAGAGAAAAACCGTTGGCCCAAGGCAATTGTTTCAAATCGTAGAAATGAAAGTACTTTAACCTGACGCTTGTGTGCTGTTCAACTTAATCTTGTTCAGATTATTGTGGCAATTAATTTGACCAGTGAATATCTTTGTTACGTGTATTTAATATTGTAGAGATTACCTCACACTAGAGGTCTTAACCCACTGTCAGCACGAAGCGCGTTGTAAGAGCTGTGTAGCATTCGAACAACTTAACTGAGTGAACTTAAAACCGTATCCAATTTTTATTTTTTGTTCGGGTACCTACGCTCGCTCACTCTCTCAGTGGACATGGAGGTCAATCGTCTGTATTCTACAATATTAGTAAAGTTAGATGCAGCCACTTCGATTCATGTTTCACTGACAAGAACTTTTACCTAGTCGATTTTGTGCTGCAATAATCTGAAGGTTAACCACGATTGATCCCTGTCCAAGCAACTGAAGTGTCCGTTGCAACACTAAATGGAACCAAACCATTCATAGCCTCACGCTTCAACTGTTGAAGCACCAAATTAAGATAGTGATGAAAAGCTACTTTCAGCTAATCAGTATAAACTGCGCAAGATCGAATTGGAGGAACTGACAATTTGAAATTGACACCTTTACACCGAAGATGCTTTCCTACATCACATAAAGCAAGAGTGCGACTTATTAAGGAGTCGAAGGTTCAAGTGTAAAAAGTCTTCAGGAGGACGGACAATATTCGTATCACAATACATGGGAGATGGTTTAAACTCACAAGTTGGATAATTAAATTTGACCTAACAAGAGCACTTTACTGCAGAAGGTTCCGCTCACAATTCAAACAATACGTAAGCTATGAGCCCCCTACGCATATCACAATAAGACATGCTCCTTCAGCGTTACATCGGCTTACTAAATGTGAGAACACCATGATGCAAATATCTTTCATCATGAAATGTCGAATTGCTCTCGCAGAACGAAGTCTAGTGTAAGCGATGTCTAATCGAACCCAAATTTGCATCATTCTTTGCTATAGTTATGCATGACATAATTGGAATAAAATCCAAGACATATCCCCATCTCAATTTGAATCCGTACGCATTCGGCTGCAAATTCAATACTTCGCGCATTATTAATAATGAAATTTTTCCACAGATTGCAAACTACAAAGAAGTAAGTCAATGAGAAGTAAAACAAGTTCATAGCTAAGCAACATCACATTTTCAACAACTACCTTTGTGGCAATACTGTCCGATTGCATTCTAAGCTTTCGACAATAAATTTTCATGAAAAGAGTCAAGTTGAAGTGCAAAGAGCTATAATTTTTAGTGGAAGACCACAAGCGCATAGGGTGAATAACCGATCATGAAATATATAAATAAAAAAATATAGCGTATATACAAAGTAAAACTAGAAACAACAGAATGGCACGAACACATAACACGAAAGCGTCACTTTATAGATAATTGAATTGCTAATACAAAAAGACTAGAAACTACTAAACTCAGATAAATTGGAGTCATAACCTTGTTTAGACGTAAAGAGCACAGGTTTGTAACAAAAATGACATAAAGAAGGCGTTCAGTACGTTTTCAAAATTCTGCTTATCTCACAATATAGGAGATCTATACTATCTTTGGAAAAGATGCCACCGAGAATCCAATACACTATCACCACCACACAACCTCATAATTCCGAGAGAGGTTTAGCCATCGGTTTAATGACACTATCAGTTCACAACTAACACGAGATAGGAACTGCAGTTCTCAACAATACCGTGCTCAAGCCATCACTTTCGACTGCTTAACTAATTTGTACGGTAGCAAAGTCGAAAAGACCAATACAAGGTCTGGACAAACAACATACGTCGAGGTTGTTACCAATAAAAAAAGGGACATTGCATAAATATGTTCTACAATATCAGTTCATGGACTACGCAGTAAACTTAGACCCTGACAGCAAGTGAAGAGCGACGGACACTGACGTATTCATAAACGCCGCTCCTCTCACGAGCTTGTAAAAGAAAACTAACAATACTCCCTGAACTAGCTGTTGCTTGTAGGTATGGTGGATTTAACTGGATAGGTAAGCGGCGTATTTAACAAGTCATTGTGAATGAGCAGAGAATTTCGAGAATAATGTACCACGAGTTCCTTGAGGCTGCTGTAGATGAGGTATGGCTCCGCAAAACCGTACCCGTCATCAGATTTGTAGATGAGACAGTGCTGAACACCATTGCCGCATCTATAGAAAAAACATTAATTATTCTCTTAATGCATCTCACAATATCCCTGGGTCATAAAATCTCACAATGGTCCTTTCTATCCGTACTTTGTGAGTACTTCAGCAATAATAACACTACTATAATCCTGCCAATCATGCTTAATATTTTTATACCTATTTATGGCAGAAATCTATAGAACACTAGTCATTATTCGTGAAATTTTGCTTTTGCATCATACTTATTTTTTATATTGTATTGCGCAATGGCAAATTTAAAAAAATTATTAACCTGACCACAAATGCGAAGTTTAAGCATTAAATCTAGTTAATAAACTGTTTAGTTATAGAAAAATAGGTAATTTCGGTTGAGACCAAGAAAAAACACAGAAGTGAAATTTTATTACATAATAAAATTGATTAGCGTTCAATCAAAATAGTGTTCAATATTTTTATTCACGTTTTATGATTGAAAAGCAAATAAACAGATGGATCAACTTTTCTAAAAATAAAAAGTACACAAATATTGCTTTTTACATTTCATTAAAATACATCATTGGAATATTTTCAATGTTGAACGACCGTAGAGGCTATAATAAAAAATAACTCACGATATAGAAAGAGCGTAACTGCCGGGCTGTCGAGTTCTCACAAGGAACGTCCCATCTGGCTTGCCCTTTAACATACGCGTCGCATCGTCTCGTGAGCAAACGTCGAACATCCATGTCTTCTCATCGTAAACATCTTGAGACTGTAACAAGAAAAAACCTTAACTTTAATTTCTAATTTTCTTATACAAATCAAACACTGACTTTTTATTTCTAACAGATTTCTTGAAAACATCAACATAAAAATTAACTGTTCATCGCATGAATGAATAATAGTAATAACCATTCACATATAACATTAGAGATGTCCACATGAATCGTTTACGCCCAAGGAACTAAAGACATAAATTCCACTCAGACATAAAAATATTACCACACCTGCTGCTGGATATCTTCCGGGTCTCTGGGTTCAAATTCGAATTTCTCCAAAGAAATGCCTTTTGCAACCAGATAATTGATAAGCTCTTTTCGTGTGTTGCTGAGGCTGCTTAAGTCTGCTTTGAAGATACATAATTGACGTTCCAAGTGACGATACTCGTCCCACTGCTGATCTACAATGGTTTGATGAGAGGCTATTGCAGCCTTGACGATTTCCAGTCGATTTTTTATAACCTCTTGATTCTTTTTCAGACTGCACAAAAATAACAATTATTTTAGATTTTCAAATGTTCCATTCAATAGATCACACGAAATTTAACGCAAAAAAATGTTCGAATACAATTAATATAGCATTTGTAAATTATGAGCGTACTTACTCGTTTTTCTCGTGTGGCTGCGCTTCTGTCAAAAATTTGTTATGCTGATTAAGATGGGCATTCATCCAATCAATAGTGTCATTGTAGGCTTCTATTCCCAGGCGTGTTGTACTCAAATCGTGATCCAGTTTCTCTTTCTTGGTGTAGCACTGATCATGCTGCGCTTGTTTCTCTTTCAGATCACGGTTAATTTCATAAATCTTTTTCTGTACTTCATCTACGTCATCCGGAGTGTCTTTACAATAGGCGAATCTAGAAACGGGATATAGTAGCCGAATATCTAAAGCTTTGTTAAATTTGGACAAGCTTTTTTCACAACAATAATTGACTAGTTCTACGACTGAATTAAAAACGTAAGGTTCTGTGAACCCATATTTACCATTACTATGAAATATTTTGATGAGTTTATTAGACCCTCCTTTTCTTAGAGTGAGAGTGTATTCATTGTTACCGGTAGAGGCATCGCGTACGAGAAACGTCCCATCTTTAGCATCCTTCATCAAAATATTAACATGATCTCTTGAGATGCCTCCCCAGTACCAATCTGCTTCCTGCAAGCTGCGAGGTGCCTTTTCTCCTCCCGACACCGACACAGGAGCAGCCAAAGGACTTGCCCCCGAATATGGAGACGTAGGGCTCACAGGAGTTGGGTAAGGAGGTCTTGGTGGTGGTACAGGAGCTGTGTCAAACGTCGGAACGGGCACTCCCCAATCTACTCGGCGCAGCAAGACCTCTAAAATTCTCATGTGCGCTTCGGTGTTACGGGCAAGTTCTCTGCAAAAAATAAGTTACATGATAAAACTTTTTCCTCTCATTAATCCTTCCGATTTTTAAACGTATAGTTTTGCACACATATTTGACACTTGACTCTGTATATTATATTGCACTCGGGTGTATCCAAATGTTACAATTATAAATTTCGATTAGCGTATTCAGTCAATGTGGCGCCAGACGCATGATATTTCCTTGTCTGGTGTTTCAGAAGAGTCACAACACTACTTGATGAGAAAGTGAATGTAAAATACCAAGCAGAAATAGAGCAGAGACTGATGTCAACTCCCACTGGTACCCAAAGGAGCTAAAGAAGCTTTTAAATACAAATTGGAGAAGGAATGGAAATCCATAGTAGTACTTGCACTGAAATATCAATTTCCTCTGGTACCAGCCTAAAGATACTCGTATATCAGTAAATATTAGTGTTAGTCAGTTTAAAGCTCCCTATTCACTTGAGATGCGATTCAAAAGGAGAAAAAATACAGGACTATTCGGTATGGATTATAGAGAATGGGGAATCTATGTACAAGATGTGTTCCCACACAGGATCCCTTGCACATAGTAACAGTAATTTAAGAACGAAGCAGAAAAGACAAAGATGTAAAAATTGGGGAAGCAAAGTGACCACGAAAGGTTTCGAAGGCCTAACTATAGCCGAGATAACTAACACAATTCCCTGGACTCCAAACTCTATTGAATACGATTGGTTAACCTAACCCTATTGCCTGTTCTACGTCCCAGAGAGGTATACATATGGGCAATGCATTCACAGCAATATGAAGACTTACATGATCTTCTCCCATGGAGGTCTCATAATAGCATGACACACTGAACGTATCAAAATAGTAGGGGGTTCTTTGTTGCCTCTGCTCACTTGGAGCTCGCAAAGTTGGAGGAAGTGGACCATCAAAAATCTGGAACGAAAAATATTTTTTTTTATTCGCGAGTATGATATATACGAACTTGAAACAATTTCTGATACAAGAGACTTGCTGTCAGACATTTCTACAGCAGTAAGTACTTATAATTTATACAAATAACACGTGCAATATGTGCGCTAATCGTAGGGAATTCGAGTTTCTAAATTTTCTTACTTGATTGTGTCATAATGATGCTTTGGAAAATTGGTTAGAAGCTGGGCGAAGTATTTGAGACACTCTTCTTCACTGGCAGAAGACCGAGCGGTTTCAACGAAGCTCTCGTAGCAGTGTTCAGGAATGACAGGCTCGGGAAGCTCCTGCAGGTACCGCTTCACCAAGTATGCTATTGTGTGAGGCTCGTACACACTCAAGTCCAATTTGCATAGGTCCGGGTAAACTGCATGGAAGAAAAAACACTAGAAAGAACAAAAAAATGCGAACCTTAACTTTTTATCAACAGATGATGTTGCTAAGAAACAGTTCTCTATGTTCAAAAGTAAAGAGTACTAAGACGAATCCATCCTGAGTAATCGTTTCTGCTTAACTGATCGGAAACGAAATAATCGAGGTCCAATTATATCCTTAATCGACATCTCTATCAACTATTACGCTATAATAGTCCCAAATTTTATAAGCAACATTCCACGGACAGATTTCGCAGCTTTTCTAAATAGTTTTTTAAAAATATGTTGCCATATTAGTTAACTTCCAACTTTCGGCGTACTAACTACTTCGTTAACACAAAATCAACGAATCGCGTAATTAAACGGTATAATTAGGAACTTTGAAATTTCTCTAAAATTAAAATGCATAAAACATTTCCGATAGACCAGAAAAATAATGATAAAATCAACAGTACAACGCAAGAAGCATAGCTGCCTTAACGAACGCATTTACGTATGCCCATGATAAACTAATGTTTTAAAGATTCACTATACAAATTAAAAGCTCAAACAAAATATCAAATGATTATTACTTACCGTTGTCACAATCTTGCCGCAGACTGCCGAGGGTGTCTTGTGAAGGAGGAGTTCTATACAGTCTATACAAGTCCAGCGTAGGGAAAGCTCTTGCACGTTGTAGAAGTTCATCACAGCAACGGACGAGCAGTAGTGGTACCATAGACTCCGGTTCAGTTACTTGATTGCACAAACTCAATCCAAATACGGACGAAAGAGCAATACGCTGGAAAGGCTTCGGAGTGCAAGCTGGTAAACCTGTGGCCGCGCACGTTCTGTGAACTATCAAGTCGCAGTCTGAAAAGAAAAAACTGCTAAATGACCGAATCTTTAATTGCTGAAAACGGAAATCAGGAACTTTTTGCCCTAGAGTTGATCAGTATGAAATCAGAAAAATTCACATTTTTCTAAAATATTCACTGCAGAAAAATAATTAGGAATGAATTCACAGTTGTACATAAACGATGATAAATATAGGTAATTTCAGAAATTACTATTTCAAATCCATACAGAACTTTTAAAGTTTACCTTTACAGTATTGGCCTTGGTGGAAGAAGCCTCTTAGATAATGACCGCATTTATCGCAAGTGTGAAGTTTACTAAATGATTGGGGACGGAGAGAATGATGAGAAGCAGGCGTATTGCAGTCCCCTCCAACCAGCGATGTTGGATCACCGCCTCCCAACATGCCATCATTTTGGAGCTGGCTTATGCAAACCAAGATGCTTTGCTGATGGAACTCGTCCTTAATGCCCATGTGCTGTAAAGATAAAAATGATTTATAAAATTTGCACGAACTACATCTCTGATACAAAATATGACTTTCTTAAACTTGTTCAAGCGAAGATGTACGAGACTATGATAAAATAAAATAGAGCCATCACATCAAACTTTTTCTGAGGAAAATGCGATCCTTTTTAAATTCAGAACCTGTAGGCATGGGTGTACGAGTTGACTAAAAAGAGCACTGGTACGCTATTACGAGTCACCTTTGCTCTAATTTGATTATTCATTGAACGTGCCGTGCCGGCAGTGCGGCATATAGAGGAAAAATTTTAAATTTACTTCGTTGCGTAAAATATATAAACTAAAGATACAGTCAGAATTACTTTGTGGTACTGATTCTGAAATATTTTAAAATTCAGATCAACCTACATTATAATAATTTCCAGGAACTTTCGTTAGCCTCATGGGATCATGTTTTTTCCCGATTTTATGATATCTGTTTCAGTCAGAATCAGCATATTAACTTTGGTACACTCTAGTCAAAATAGTTAGTACCATTGACTACTAAACTCTGAACTCTAAAAATATGAATTGCAAGAACTGATCAAATTTCTTAGTTTTTCATTGAAGAATTTTATTCCAGAATTTCCTGCTATGTTTAGATCAACAAATGTGCGTGCATTAAAAACGGAAACCACCAATACAAAAACCAAGGAAATTTTGAAAAATGTTACCGTTTACCAAAATATAACCTTGTAAAACGAATATTTAAAATCCCCTAGTCCCTACGCACAATTACCTCAGAAAATTGGTCAGTATGTGGCGCTTGCATGTAATGGAGAACGGTTGAGTTTGATTCCGCAACATTCGGCTCACACCAAAGATCAAAATTGACTGGAGTGCGGCCTAGCGAGTGTGACGGTTCGTCATCCGAGAACGACGTTGCCCAGCACTTAGAAGAATTCAAATCCGCCAATCGAAGACAATTTTTGTCGATCGTAGAGTTTGGTACAGGCCTAGCACACGCCATTGGCATTTTATTGCAATGAGAACCAAGAATTTCACCATCAATAGCGAAGAAACGATTGATGTCGTGATGACAGTCCAAATCATGGCTTGTTCGGACCGATTCTGAACTCCCACCATGAGAGACTTCAATCTCTCCATCAAAGGCAATACATTTAGGCACATCAGACCCAGTCTTGATGCAAATTTCGTTGCTTAGATCTGATATACTGTTTGAGCTATTCACAGAATTACATTTGACACGATTCTTGGTGAGTGAAGATATGCCAGAGTCAGGGGTGGTAACAGAATGCAACTTATGCAGCGGAGTACGGAATGAACTCGCGGGAGCTTGAAACTTCTCAGTGATGTCATCACTGTCACACATTTTCGACACTAAAGCCTCGCTCCTGTCCGAACGCAAACGTGCCGTCCAGCAGCGTAGTTTGGAAAGCACAGGAGACTTGAAAGGCGATTTATTAAAACTACCTATCAAAGGAGCCATGGTGGCAGCCATAGGCAAAACACAAACGAGCAAAATAAAACAACTACAATTAAACAACACCAAGTTAACGAAACAAGCAAGCGTCCAGCACCTGCAGCAAACTTAGCACAAAATGTCTAAGCCATTGCAAGAAAACGTAAGGGGACAACCCCACACAACCTCCCACCACCGTAGCCACCAGAACACTGAACGGCCAACAGAACAGCCGGTCCGACCACTGCAACTGTGAAGAACTAGACGAAATTCCTGGTCAACAAATACCATTGAGCGCAATAAACGGAACAGAGCAGTAAAGCGACGCCTCCTGTACATTCGAGATTTAAAACTTAGATTCACCACTTCTCAGGAACAGAAACGATCGGTAGAAGTCCTAAAAAAAAAACAGTTCATTGGAAAGGTTGTCTGTGTTCAAGACTATTTTATAATGAAGTTCAAAACTTACGCAACAGTGCGCATATAAAATAACTCACGGTAAAACGGGAACCTACGAAAAAAGCAAGATTGCAAAATAACAAAACATTTTAGAAAAATGCGTCTAAGAATAAATGCAAGAGAGAAACGAGACTGTCAAGACGGAACAGACTGAAGAAAACATTCAATCAAAAATCAAATGAAACCAACGAATGGAATTCAAGCAGCGAACGACACGAAAGAAATGCAGCAGGTATGAAGCTCAGTGTTGCACCAGTATCAGCTCTAACGCCCAACCCATCTGACAGAGGTAGGAGGTGAGGAAAAAGCGGCTGCTTGCATCGTACGATGCTCCAGCTGCCTCTAGCAGCCAATAGGCTTCCAACACTATAACCTAGTCTTCGCTTCAGTTTATAGCAGAGATTGAAAATAACGAAAAATATCAGAATATTTAAAATCCGAATAGATATCAGGTTGCGGAGCAACGAAACAAAAATCTTCTTGATCAAATTTTGGCCTAATTTTTCCAACAAGCGAAACATTTTTTGCTCATGCTTCCAAGTCAACCGAATGCTATAGTCCCTTTACGGTAGTAATAAGTTATTAGACGAGGTACTATAGTCAATCGGAAACACAATATTAAGTTCCTTCAAAGGCAGGTGTTATACGAAAACCTGTTTTTTTCGACATTTTAGTTTAACCCCACAAGCGAGTGTATTCGGTAACGGTCAATTGACACCAGAGGATCAAAGAAGGATACCAAGAGGATCAAAGAAGGATACCAAGAGGATCAATGAAGCGAATTTATTCATTTTTTAAAATTAATCAAGATTAGACGAGTTTACTCGAACGCAGTAGCAGCAGAACTTAGACGACAACAAGTAAACTTGACCTTGCAAGTAGACGCGCCATTCGTAGAAAAGGCAATTATTGAAGTTAAGGGAACAGTTAAACAAATGAAGTTTCTAATAATTTTACGACCGTTATTATCTATTCTTATGGCGAAACTAGCCAAAAACTAATGAGCGTAGCTGCTAAAATTTACTTTGCTACAATCGAATTGTTATCACGTATTTAGTTAATATACGCAAATACGATATAAACTTGAAATTAATACAGAAGTACCAATTTTAGATTGAAAAAATAATCATGGTTTTTTACTTTTTCTTTAAAAAATACTTGACGAAGGGGTTGAATGTAATCGAGTAAGAATCTATTCAATTTTCAGAAATTCTCCCATTTCTGAAGCGCAAAGGAAAATCACCGCTTTAAAGAAGTGCAGTAATTCTTTTGAAAGTATAGCAGTTTTCGTTCAACTGAAGGACGAAAAAACAGATTATATCGAACAATGTTTCTTTCTTCTACCTTCAAACGTTCATCAAAATGACGAGGGATATCAGAATAAAAATTTTGCAATCAAATACGTTTTAAAGAATTATTATAATATATTAGCAACGGCAGTGAGCTTACAAATTAATTTCAACCACTAAAGAGTAAAACTACTCACCCCTAATTTTTCCTTATCTAAGGAGATGAGATCGGAGCCTTTAATGTCCTTTGACTTGAAAAGTTCCGTATAAGGTGTGAGATTGAGGGCTGCCATCCAGTCCACAACATTGCCCGCCGACCACTCTACAAGCGGCTGCACAGAAGAACATAAGAATATTAATTATGAATTTATAGAATCATCAAATTTGTTCGAATGAGTACATACACGTATATGAATTTTTTTCTCAAATCAGTAGCCAATATAAAATAGCCGACTGATATCTCCAAAGAAAATAAATAAAACCAGCCAACTGCTGTCTCCAAAGAAACAAAATAAAATCAAAGATTAGATTAGATTGTAAATTAGCTTACAGCTCCTCTCCACATCGAATGTAATTCAAAGAGTGAAGAGAAGGGACCATTCAGTACGTACTAAAGAGAACAAGGAATCTATGCACAAGGTGTGTACCCACACAAGATCCTCAGCGCGCAGAAATAACAAATTAAGAATGGTGAAAAAGAAAATGCAAAGAAGAAACAACGAAGGTGAGAAAATTGAACGCAGCAAAGTGGGCACGAACGCTAGAAGTTGCCGAAGGTATATCTTCTCCTAAGGTAACCGAAAAGTGTACCCCTAGGGATATCAGACCCTGTAGCATAGAATACTAGCCTAAACCTATTGCCTATCCTATGCCAACCGAAACAACAGAAAATAAAAAAATATTAATAAAACAATGAATTCCTGCGGGAGAAAATGTGTGAAATCACGCTCATAAACACCGTGGACTTTCGTGGCTTTGAAACTGAACAACACGAACTCTAGCAATATTCCAATTTTTTTCCCCAAACTGAATTCCATTTTACAAATGTCTGCTCTGCATCACTAATTAACGAAAGTCCCCAATTATACCAGATTTCTGACTGATTCAGAACTAATATTCGCTGTTCATGTATGACGGCGCTCTACGGGGCATACTTGTACATAAAAAACTAGGATATTCACAACCATAAATGAAGAAAATGGCATCTGAATATTTCGGGAAGGAAACGAGCAACCAAAGGTTACAAACTGATGAATATGAGCTATGATCGAGATAAACACTGTTTACATAAACATGCACAAATGATGGTAACGTAACTTTCACACCATTACGAAATATATACGAGGCCACAGGATTTTCCCTAGTGTATTCTGTTTAGTTGACTGGGAGATGAAACATGACTTATATACATAATGGCCGAAAAATATAATGAAATTATAAATTAAATAGTTCAACTACGAGGTACTGAAAGCGACTCGAAAGATAAATATTTCAGTTTATTCGGTACTTTCTGGAATTCGGATTTTTTATTGCGTGCAAAAAATTACTTTCAACAATAAGGATAGAAATACACATTCGGTACCATGAAAGTATCATGAATTTCTTGTTATTTAACTGTGAGTAATTTTGGAGTAAAAAAACAGTTGACCAGAACTGAAAAAATTATTCGTTGTACCTGTTTCCGAGAACACGCATGAGACACTAACTTACTTTCTTCTAACATGAGTAATTAATCACTACACAATCACAAAAAAATATTACTCAAGACAGATTTCTTCCGTCCACAACCGTATCTTACCTAAACCTTGGCTCTCCTAAATGAAATACAGTGAAATACCACGACCGTTTGAACAATTACTTTTTTTTAACACAAAGTTAAACTTAATTTCGAAAAATGCACTAACACTCTTTTGCAAATTCTTGAAAAATTAAATAGGCATAATAAATTTTGAGAACAAAAACTACAAGAAGGTTCAATAGCTAAACCAAATGATCATGTAATAGGAGAAAGTTTACGACGGATACACGTACCGGCATTGCTGATTTTTTTCTCGCAAATAAAAGTTCTCGAAACCCCAAGGACTGAAAGCCAGAACCTTGGAATTAAGACACCATGCACGTTCTTAAAAGGAGCTGCGATGCAAAGCACCAAGGATAATTAAACTATAAGAGCAGAAAGTAGCACAGATAACCAAGGCACTTGGGAGAGTGCAGTAGAGCCGCGGTAAGTCTGAGCACCGCAGAGCAACTGAGGCCACCACAATGTCTGCCTAGATCTTAGAGGCACTAGAGTTGGCACTGTGTACGGTCCCCTCCAGCTAGTGACGTCACACTGTTACCCCTCTCCCCCACTTCCTCATTTAAAATCACACTTGCAGCACACCAACAACACGTGATCACCATGCCGCCGGCTCATTCTGGTTGTCCTCTTACTGCGCAATATTTTGGTTCACCAGATAAATGTCTGCCGGCAATGTTGATAGCAATAGAAATTCTTAATTATTCCCACTAGGGTATTTATTACGAAACTAAACGTCCATACGATGTATTTGTTACCAAATTCATTAGATTGAAGACAGATTCAAAGCACTCTCCTGACCAAATAACTCGTAAAACCAAGTGTCATTACACATCACACATCAATACATCACCGATAAAATTAAATCTAAGAAGATCACCACTGTAGGACTACAAACACACCTACACACAAATAACACTAAAAACTGTTACAAATATGATTACAAAATCGGTGAACATATTACAGGATTGAGATATTTTCTGCTAAAAACAAGGACACAAAGAAGTGTCAAAAACTTCACGTGTGTCCATCAAGCGAGTCGAATCAAAGTCCACGAGATCCTGTACCTAGGATTAACAACCACAGGTCACTGATACGTATTGTTGCAACCAACCCCTTGCCTGAGAGCAAAGCAGGCGAGAGGCGTGCCTGCCTGCTCTGTGCCTCCCTCTAGCGAACAGATGCCCGCCAATGGGAGTAATGCAGGCACCGCACGTTTATTTTGAGAAGCCCTCTGATCACGACAGACATTGCGGCGACGGGGGCAGCAGCTCTCGCTCGCGCAACAACAATCGCGAGGGAACTAAAAGTTTGAAAACACTGCTAGCTCAGGTCTATTTCCGTTGGTCAGGCAATGGGCACCACACCAGAACAATCCTGAGTTCATCCAGAAGATTCATCAATGTCAAAATGAATTCATAACATGCTTAACACAATCTAAATAGGAAAAATATAATACTACTAACGTTACATAACAGTTCGAAAATTATATTCAATAATCCAATCACCCAGCACAGTTCAATGCTATAAATTTTTTTTAAGAAAAATGCGACATGCACAAGGAAATCAGGAAGAATACTTAGTAAATCAAATACAGGCAATTAGAAGCGAACAGAAGCGAGCGATTGATTAGCGATTGCAAAATCGCTAATCAGAATAAATTGCGGCATCATTTCATAGCACAATACAGCGAAGAAAATTTTTAGTAATTAACTAAGTTTATGCTTAAGCTTGCAAAAGTATACCATTTTTATCCTCCAAATACTTGTAAAGTGCGTAATGAGCAATAAGAACAACCTGCTGGACTAAACCAAGTAAATATCTAAGGTAAGCAAGATAAAAGATTTCTAAAAAGAAACGCAAGTTTCTTAGATGAACATGTAGATGATATATTGAACATTCACTTTAGTTATTAGTTAATTAATTCAAGGCAATCTAGCCACATCACAGGAGATTTCAAGAGAGCAAAGAGAAGAGGTCATTTATTATAGATTTTCGAAAACGGTGTCTACGCACACGGTGTTTTCCCCACACAGAATTCCCTGTGCATGGAAATAGCAAGCTGACACGGAAGAGGTGGAAAACTCTCAGAATATTCAGCAAAAATAAAAATGGAAAGAAGCTAAGTGGGTATGAAAGATAACAATCCTGAAGTCTTAGCTGCAGTTGAGGTAAGTTGTAGTTGTAGTGGTAGTGAAAGCAGCGCTTCAGTAACTCAGTCTACCTCGCACCGAAAGAGTAGGGACCATTTTGTATGGACTTAGGAGAACGGGGATTCTATGCACAGGGTGTGTTCCCACACAAGATCCCCTGCGCATAGAAACAGCAAGTTAAGAAGGAAGACCAAGAAAAGACAAATAAGAAATAGCGAAGAAGGAATGAAAACGGAAGGAAGCAAAGTGGGCACGAAAGACAGAAGTCCCGAAGGCTTGTCTAAAGCTGAGGTACCCTAGCAGTACTCCCCTGGGGGCGCTAGTCCCCATAGCATAAAATAGGCAAACCTAACTAACCTACCTCTATTGCCTATGGCCTATCCTACGTTCCCTGAGGTGGCAGTTGAGGTAACCTTACAGTATTCCTCTGGGGACGCCAGTCCCTACAGCATCTAAAGTACACAACTATCTTGCCTAACCCTATTGCCCATGGCATATGTTATTGCTCCCGAGGGGAAATATTTCACTGCAAGGAAATTGAAAACACAAAAACATTTCCAATGCTAAAACGATCCATATGGGTTAAATAGAAATAGGTCAACTGGTTCGTAAATGCGCAGCAATCATGACCCATTTTCGTCGCTTTCATTTAACTTAAAGAAACAAGAAACCACAGAAAAAATGTTACCCAATATTACACTTAAAATTCTGTACGGAAAACAGCACACGTACGTTATTATGTCTGAAATGATAAAACTTCGTTATTACTAGTTATATCAGTTTTCTTCTAAGTTATAACGAAGTAATTATTTTCAACAATATGATCATTACAATTAGCTCGCAATATACCTTTCGGATTCATAAATTTAAATACATCAATCTGAACACAAAATTACTCTAATTTTACTATAAATTATTTGTACCCACAAGTTTATTTCAAGTTTAGGACAGAAATTTGTTTCAATTCTTAAAACTACATTTTCAGATCGTCGTCGATTTGTCCTTGGACGGTTCTTCCATGAAAAAATTATTGCAAACATTAAGATTGAAATTAGGTGGAGCATTAACCCCCCGGACAATAAATTAGTCACCTGTTGCAGAATATGGTGTAGGACCAATTTTCGTAGTTTAATTACGGGATAATCACGGGAAATAAAAGTTCGTTTCAAATGATATCATAAGGTCCGAATATTTCGGTGAATAGCTCAACAGAGCCGGTGACTTCTGCAAAAACAAACTAAGCATCGTGAAGAGGCGAGAAGGTGGAAGAAGGATAAGGAAAAACGATAAACTACAGGTAAAAGATCAGCTGCAGGGTTAAGAAGCATCCCCTACGAGCCTTAGAAGAAAGAAAATATAGGTTAGATTACTACTTAACGTAAAGCTCACAACCCACATGAAATGTGATCCAAAGAGAGCGAGCAGGGACCATTTAGAATAGACTACAGAAAACGTCGAATCTAAGCACACAAGATTCCTTGCGCACAGACACAACAAGTTAAAAACCAGAGGAATAAAATTCTTGAAAATGGAAAGAAGCAAAAGTGAGCAAGAAAGAAAGAAGTCCCAAAGGCCAAACTAAAGCTAGGAAAACTTAGCGGTTTCTCTGGGGACGTCAGTCCCTAGACTCTAGAGCATAGGATAGACAAGCCTAAATAACCTAGCCTTTTTGTCCACGGTTTATTCTATACTCTTGAGGGGAATAAATGAAATCCACATTAGATATCTGCCGTGGAATTTGTACCAAAGCAATTGATCGGAGAATTTCATCTACAGTGATCAATCGTCCGACTGATCAGGGTTCAATTGATGTTAACTCGCTCCCAATTACAACACTCTCAGATGGCGTTAAGCTTTAAATTCTTCTCGACGACGAACTTTTTCATTATTAGTAAACGTAAAATTTATAAAATACTCAGAAAACAAGTACATCAAATTTACTTGTTCATCCCAAAGTTTATGTTCTGTGAGCCTCAAACTGAGCTTCTCAATTAAACTCAAATTTCGCGAGATCCTTCATGTCCTAGATTTTAATATGACTGGATCGTACTTTCGACAGAAATACAAGCATCGGTGCGTGGGACCAATATAAATAGAATATAATTTAGATATGAAGAAGGGTTCTAATGATAAACTTGAACACGTAAATGCTAGTTTTTAGAGCACAGAATAATTCCCGCCTGCAGTAGGTTTCTCAAAATAAAATCACATGACTCACACAAAGTTACAGGGAACGTCACTTGATGATAATGTGAGTTAATAAGTGGCAGCGATTACTGAAAATACTGCAAGCACAAGAATAGGTCATTAAAACATGTAGAACCGTGTTGTGCTGTTAGACCGTGGTGGACGACTGATAAAAACACTTATATTGCAAGTGCAATGATGCAATCTCTACATGTACGTATACGATACAGCGTCACAAAAATATCATTCAGAATGTACTTGCACAGAACCAATAAGAACCACAGGCGCTACAGACGTCCAATGAAATTCAGGTCGATGGTGTAGAAGTCGATTCATGACTAACCTTGATACGGAAAAGGCTATTTAGTCTTCACAGACACGGATCTCTAACGAATCGATTGAGAATGAATATTTAACTTGAAATACGAGAAAAACTATTTAATGAAATTCTTCTTTCATGATTAAATAATAGTAAGTAAAGAATACCACTATGAACAAAAAGTACGCACTTACTGCTAAGAGATTTTTAAAAGAAAATATAGGCACTAGAATTACCTTCCAAACGATACTTACAGCCACCACGAACGAAAAAAATTATATTACTACGACATGGGGTCATTCATTAGTCTTTGTGCCACAAAAAGTTATACGGAGGTGAAGGGAGTGGCTGATAAAACCCAGCTTGAAAACGATGGGGCCGAAACACATTCTGAACAAGTAATTTTAAATTGGTTGTCTGGGTCATACAAAATGTGCAACAACCAGTTCCACTCTAGATCATCACAGTAAGACGTACAATTATGAAGTACCTACTGTCGCGCACCCTCTTGAACAAAAGAGAAAAAGAAAACTGAATGTTACGCTGACGTTTCTCAGAAAAAGTTCTCACATCTTAATCAGAAAACGTAACTATACATCACCATAAAAAAGAGACCTAGCAAAAGAAAGACGCAAAGAATCATTCAAGAAATACCCAGATCGTGGAAGCCTAATATAAGCAAGCATGTTCGCTAACAGTTCGTTCGAAGAATGATTATGGCACAGGTCCAATGTGTAAAAAACTAACCTCTGCGTTGTACAAGAATTCGCGCATGTTCGAACGCGGGCAGAACTTCCGTCTAACAAACCTTTTTGCCAGAATGACACCATTATGCGTGCTCGTTCCTTTCCAAGTATTCCTCTCTTGCGACGCACTGCTCCCATAATTTCTGTCATTGTTGGAATGTTTCCCTCTTAGAACCTAGACTTCGAGAAGACACGTAACTGTCTTGACAAATTCAGTCGAACCTCGTCTACACTTAGGATACAACTTTATTACGGTGGTTTTCAGCTGTTGAAATGAAAAATTGTATGCACCAAGTGTGGAAAGTATGGTGGGTAGGGAAAGAGGATCATTTCAGCGGACGCGAAAAACCGGTGGACAAGTCAAGACGTGTGATTATCGAGATGCAACATCCACATATTTTCCAGTTAAAACTTTGAAAATACTGACTTCTGCAACTTGGCACACCGTTGGACAACTTTTACAAATCAAAGGACCAACACCATGAATATTTTCACCGTTTGTTCACTAATGTGGCCAGGATCTTGAATTTAGCTCAATTCAATGTTCTGCTAAGTTTCGAACATCTGCGATACACGTGGCAGTGCTATCAGCTCAATCAATCTTTAGAAGTTTGCAGGATCACAATCCACGTTTCAATTTGAGTTTCGCAGATTTTAAAACCCATTTGACGCTCATTTCTGAAAATATTTTACATTCACTTCGGACTGACCAAACCAGCTAGACACCAGGAGACGTTGTGGAAAGGAAGAGTGTTGCTAAATGATACAAGTTGCCGAAGCTCGATCAGTGCAAAGGCTATGTTTTGACAAGACAAAAGCCCGACTATTATTTGAGCACACATCGTATATAATCGATTAACTACTGATTTCGCTCGGAGGTCACTTTAAACCGATAGTAGGCAGTGGTAATTCAAATGATCATCGCGGGAAAATGTGGCACACCAATTCACACCTCTAATAGAAGCGAGCTAGCTGCTCAATGAGTCATCAACTCAAAAAATTATATACATACAAGGTATTTTAGAATTTTTAAACTATAACATTAGAATCGTTCACGTTAAATAATAACATTTTACTCCTTTAAGGCATGTCCGACAATGCTTAGTTACAGTTAACGAAGACTTGAAAGTTAAAGCGAATCGGCAGGAAAATAAGAAATCCAAGTCAGAACAAGCTTATTATTATGAACAAACAGGACTAAGATTGAAGGCTGTTTCTCGTGTGGCATACGTGGAAGCGCCGGGTGTTACCGTCGGCTGTGATGCATACATGGGAAATTCCTGGGGCCTTCGCATGAGTTCGGCCATCGTTGCACCGAGGCTTCCACGCATGCATCACAGCAAACGGGCCCAATTTTGCACACCGTGTACACCTAACCTACCTTTAAATTCTGTGTTGTTCATCTATAATAACATTGTTCAAACTTCGATATCTTATTTTCCTAGCGGCACGCTCTAACTTTCAAGTCGCAAGAACTTGTTATGTGAGCATTTTCAGACATGCCTCCATAAAGTAAAATGTGTTCATTTCACCGAAATGAACCATATGTTACAGAATGTTCATTGAATTTGAAACACTGCATATACCGTATATTTTCCATATATGAGCTCTTGACACACAGAAAGTTACGACAGACGAGAGAAAGAAACCCAAGCCATTAACGCTTGTCTGAAACGAAACATCGGAACACTTCTTCCAACGATAACGAATATACAATCCGACATAATTCACAGTTAACACTGTCATTCCAATGCTCGAACATTTCTGAAAAACAGATACAAAATTAATTATCCCAGTTTGAATTAACGAAAAATATATTTAGAAGTATTTACAAACAAGGACCGAGAAATGTTAGATTTGGAAACCTATCTCTCACAGCCCCATTATGGAACAACAATCCCAAGGAATACTTTTCTATCAGCAGTTCAGTACCAAACCCTACAGCTACACATGAACACAACGATAAATTCAAGCTATTTTAGATATAAAATCAGAAAACTTAGGGGTCTAACCAACGAAGCCGCTCAAAAAAGATGCAAAAGTCAATGAAACCAATCATCATGTAGGAAGGACATAATACCGGTGACATTTGTACCGGACGGCATTTGGACGTCTCGGCTTTTCTCACCAAAGAACGAGGTAAGTTAAGGACATTCATATGAAACATAAACTACCTCATATTAAAAAGATAATCAGCAATTCTGTAAGAATCTCATGCGCGGTAAATTTCAAGCACACAGAAAGGTAAACTCATCCTACATGTCCGCCCTAATGAGAATAAAAAGAATATTAAACCCGTAACATGTATGCTTCAAGGGCCAGCTACAGCACGAGTGGTCAAAAACGAAGGTTTGCTGAAGACCCCACCATATTCCAGCACATCTTATCTCTATTGATACATATTCTATTCACGCACGCCTAGCATTTAAACAGCAAACACAATTTAATAAAATATTCACAAAAAGTATTTCATTGTTTAGTTACAGAACTAAATGGCAGTTCATCTATTTAAAAATGTCATCTACATGTGTTATAGAATATTACAGCAAGCAAACTTAATCACTCAAGTTCAAGGAGAAATAATATATAATATATGAGCAAATTTCAAAGTTATAAATAATTTCTCGAACATAAATGACATGAGTACACTTGGAATATACAACAAATCATAAAACTGTGCTTCTACACACAACAGAAGACCATAAAAAACAACGAATAATATAGAACTGAACGTCAAGAGTAAAATTCTTTTATCGTATTCCACGAGACGTGAAAGTGCAGCAGGTGAAGATGAGGCGTGGTGCTGTTGCTAACCGGGTAAGCCATATAGCCAGCTGTTCTCCGGTCAAAGTGGCTCAGCCAGCTTCACTGGCACACAGCCAGTCAGCCACACACTTCAGTGTTGCCAGATCTCAAGACTTCGAACATCAACTGAAGAATTTATAAAATGACGATTTTCAACAGAGAGTAGCATCAAACGTACACACATCACTGGAAAAATGCTGGAAATACATGAAATGATCATATAAACGACGCATCTAACCAAATGTCAGATGATTTATGGTTTTTTGCCTTCGCTAAAATTCCGTCACCTGCATATTTCGACGTTTCATGTCAGTCCGTCTCCGACAGTAGAAGGTGTAGCTACAACAGGCGGACGCCCTTCCATACGAAGTTGACCCTGCCTTCATGTACGCAACTGTTTAAATGCTTAACTAATAATTATTTTCGTAATGTCACGTGGAACTATTATTTTACATTTCTCTACATTCTATGTACTGAACAATTTCGTTCTTTCTAGTTCACATTCTCATAATTCTTAGAAACTTCAACCACAAAATTTGGCTGAGAACAGATACGAGGCTGCTACCACTGACTAAGAAGCAAACAATAACTCTTACGCAGCACACACCAAATGAACAAGTGGATATTGTAAAGAAATAAAAAAAATAACCTAACCAAAATACCTAATCTTAGTTTCAAAGGTTATGAATCCGTAAATACTCTTGAACAGAAGTAACTGCTTTTAAATATCATCATAATGAATCTCTCGATATGAATTATCTAGAAAAATACTTTGAAGCTCAATGTTTAATAATTAAGAAGGTAGCCACACTCTTTCAACTAAGTACCACACACTCTCGCCCAGTTGGATCAATTACGCTAGAAAGCGCAGAGGCGCGCCAAGGCTGCATGCAGCTCTGTGCGCGGCTCCTCAATCCACGTCCGTCAATGAAATCATCACTATTAATAAATTCAAGTTAGTCTGTCAAAGCAGCGATTTCATAAGATCTAGAAATACCAGGACTGGTTAAATAGCGAGGATTCTTTACCAAGGATGATTACAGCTTAATACACTGAAGGAACTTTTTCGGTCCTTGAAGAGTGAAAGGCTTAGTTTGAAACAAAACTTAGCTCCTACTAGAGTCGCGGAGTTAGATGAGACAATTTTTATGGTCGAATGGCTTCCAAAACAACACTCAATTTCATGAATAATATTATTTAAATGTAATTATGTATTATTACTAGCTTATCCAGCTTCTACGCCCAATGCCTTTAGAGTCGAAAAGTGCCTCTCAACGAGATAAAAATTAAAGAATCAAAAAATGGAACATTCGTGCCGGAGAGTCGTTTTCAACAGAAAACGCCGGCCTATCTCAGGAGAGAGGAAGGGTACAAAAATTGGAAAGATCGAAAAACCTTTTGACCTTATCTTTGATCTGAGCCAGGATTTCTTAAACATACTGCAGTATCAAACAAATATTCTCACAGGTGTCACAGAAATCATTCTGTAGAAATGTAGCAGTTCGTCTTTACACAGCTAAACTCAAATGGTCGATAACTCGTAATCAAATGAAGGAAAAATAAACTGGAGAGCGCTAAATAAATTTTGGTAAGGCAGTTGTTCATGGGATTTGCGGGCAGATCACATGAGCGAGGAAAGGAAGAAGTCAAGCCAACAAAATTAGGAAACTAAACAAACTGAGCGCTTTGTAGCAAAAACTAACTATGCTGAAAACTGCTCCAATGGTGAGCAAAAGGAAAACCACTATATGCACTGCATTCCTTATAGAAGACTTCTATGCAGAAAGAAACTATTCATCCTCATGATGGAATGTTTCATGCCTTTAAAACATAATTTCAAATTTGAAAACTATAATTTTTCAATGAAGGAAAAATAAAAAATTCATACATTGAACATAAAATAGTCGAAAATGCTAATTCTCGACCAATATACAGTCATTTGCAAAAGTTTAAGACCACCCTCCAAATT
>VOMN01093211.1:0-15235 GCA_014899125.1 Orchestia grillus
GCCCACCCGCCACGACAAGGCCGAGGCAGCATCGGGTGGGATTCATTGCAATAAAAAAGATGAGTATAAAAGTTAATGAGTTGGCCAAGCACATACTGAGAAATGGAAGTTTTGGACAAACACTTCCGTCTATTAAGCCCTAGCACCTCCTGTGACCCGAGCCAAAGCTGCGAGAAAGCCGCTCTTATTTTTTATAAAATTATGTGAAAACATAATTTCGTTTATGCTTTTCCTTTATGTACCACTGCGAGATATCTTGAAAACTCTGTCGAAGCTGCATGAAAGCACCACACGAACAAAATAACACTGTAACTATAAGGCTTTCTCTACTAAAACTCTATGCAAAATAACCTCTGAATACCACAGCATAATCTTCAACACTTCAAAAAGTTTACACCTCAAATTCCCTTAAATTTTCCCCAAGACTCGTGAAAAACTTCCACCAAGTTGGCGCAAGACTCAAGAAAGGGTCAATAAAGCCTTTATGACACCTTCCCACCCAACAGTGAGCTCAGAAGTCTGACCCATGTACTGCAGCGTGACGGGCGACTGCTGGAGCTGCCTGTGCCACCTGACTGTGCCGCTTCTGCTCGTGGTGGCTGTGACTGACACCCCAGACGGCGGCTGCGGGAGCTCTGCAACACAAGGTGACGTACTCAGATCATAGGTGCGATAGCAGCGTAATCCAAGCACGAAGCAAGTACGTGTGCGTGTGTATATATATATATATATATATTGTAACTATATTGNATATATATATACACATGTGTGTATATATATACATGTGTATATATATATAATTCATCAGCTGAATTGAACTAGTTTTTATCATTTTAATGCTATCCTTGAATTCACTATCTCCCATGAAGAGGCTCGTATATATGTTTTGTATTCCTCAGAACCAAGTGGAAAAATTGCTGATTTGGTGAAACGTCAGGCACTACGACTCACCCAGTACCAGCAACGTGTAGGTAGCGCTGTCAGCAGCATGTTCATTGACAGCCGTGCAGGTGTAGTGACCAGCGTCAGAAGTGGCCACTTCCCTGATGGTCAGTTCTGATACTGTCGAGTCCGGGGCTTCTTTACTGACTCTCATGCTAACTCTGCACGATATTCCAGGGAATCATCATGGTGTGAAAAGTAAATGAAATTCATGTTTCAAACTCCGTAGACTATGTATCTGCAACGAGAGCATCTGTTTTAAACGGAGCTGTTCACGCACTGTGGACAGTATCCGGAGACAATTTATTTTCCAACTATCCGAATCAAAATAAATTTGTAAGAATGTTGCATTGAAATTCAATTGTCTTTTATCTGAAATTGACTGCAACATATTGAACACGGAAGGGATAACAATTTTATAAAAACTTTAGACTTAAGTCGGTTACCCTAAAATGAAGTGTGATGTTGATCTTGAATATTGTACCTGTCTTTTCGGCAATTATATTTTCGGTGTATGCCTAATTTGGCTCACATGAAGACCCTCTGAATGCGGACCTTAGTTTACAACAAGCCACCATATTCTCCAAGTTCGAAAATTTCATGGAACTTTAAAATTACTTTGGAATTAATTATAACTCTAGAAAAATTTTGCAAGTGTAACATTTGGTGCATTGAAACAAGCCGTATCAGTTTTATAACAACGGGACCCCAACAGGGATGATGAGCCCGTGACAGTATCTCACTTTTTTATCACTTGCAGTAATCATACAAATAATACCAAGCGTGGCATTGTTCAGTTTTCAACCGATAGCCAACCTTGACTGTGAATTACCTAAAAATTTGTTCCAAATCAGAGTTAATTTTAGGGTTGTCGACCAAATTTTACAGAAAAAAATCAATTTGGCTTCAATTTAATGATCATTGACGTTTCACAGGACTTCTAGGAAACTTACTTTTGCAAGTAAGATTTTGGCCAAGACCTGGAGTGACGCACTCATTCCCAAAACAATGCAGTACATCGCAAGAAAATGATAACTATAATAAGTAGATTTTTAATCTCCAGAACTAAACTTTAAAATACCACCGGATATATTAGTAAACTCAATTACACAATTAGAAAACTAGTTACAATGACTTAGAACTCAGTTCTTTAGGTAAGATAACTTGGTTAATTGCTTATTGAGCGAGCTCGTTTGATCAATTTTAGTCTCAATAGAGTGCAAATTTTACCCCTATGATGACCAAATTATTTTAGCGATAAAGGTGCATTTAGTTCTCATATTGATTCTTATATATATATATATATATATATATATATATATATATAATATACATTTGTTCTAAATTTTATATTATATATATATACATACACATATATATTATACATTTGCGTTACCTTATGTGTAAATGTAAAAAGACTACTTAGATTTTATGAATAACTAGTAGCGTCCTAACGAAACGAGACCGTGCGGTCCTTTCGGTCAACAAAGCGTTATCATCACGTTTACTTATGCAACGCCCACTTGTCTGACGTGTCCAGCGGCCGTCCAGCAGTTGTCCAGGTAATGGACACAGGAGGGTCCCCCTGGGCCTGGCACCTCAACTGGGCACTCTGGCCTGCTGGTGCCGTCACCTGGTCCCCCACGGACACCACTTGAGCTCCAGCTGCGAGGTATGTTGTTCTTTGTACTTTTCGTTCGTACAGACCTCTTCGACATTTCCATAGTTTAGTCATCGCATGCAAAACTCAACTCGTCTTCAATAGAGTTCCATCGACCACACGTTAGAAATTAAATTCTCTAGCTACTCTAGTAATCGATCCATCATACTATCGTCATTTTCGGAGAAAAATCGCTCTTAATTAGCGAATTAGTCAAATGTATCTCCAGCGGCAGCTCCCTGAGTCCAAGCCATATTAAATATACCGAAAAACTTTTTTTACAAGCTTATACGTACTCGTCTCACTCAACCATCAAAAATGACCCATGCATTGGGCTTGAAAAACATCAAGTGACATTTGTGTTATAATTTGAGCGTGTAAGTTCTAAAAACGCGGACACTAGATGGTTGAGCAATCATGACTTAACAGATGCTAGTCGGTATCGCTTTCTATAAACAAACCCAGTAGAAATAAACGAAATTAAGACTGCAGCTCACTTTCAATTAAAACTCGTGGTTTCTGCTTGACGAAAATTTCCTCGATACGTGACGATTCTCTCGGCAATATGAGGGAATTCCCTTGACCAGTAATTCAAGGAAAAGTCAACTTAATACAATCAAAGATGTTAAGATAAACAAAATTATTCTCTCACCGAGCACAGTAAGCTGAATGTGTTTCGAGAGAACCTGTCCGACGCCGTTGCTCGCCTGGCACAAGTACCACCCCTGGTGCTTCTTCTCCAGCCGCCCCAGGTACAGGGTGCCGTTGGAACCCACCACGGGAGGATGAGAAAGGGGCCCTAGCCTTCCCGGGTAGGGCTCTATGGTTCCGGTCCCCAGAGGTAAAGGTTGAAAATTTTGGGGCTCCGTCCCTGTCAAAGAAGCAATCTGTACAATCGTATTCAAGTGGTAGTTTTCGGTAACTTAAATACCGACCAAATGAAAGTTTCATCCGCATAATACTCGAGAGAACGCATTCAATTTTTTATCTAATTACAGTTGGCGAGTACGTCACAGGGGTTAGGAGTGAGGGTTCTGCGAGGGTTACACCTTATAGCACCAATACTAGCGACGTTTTTATTCACGATTGTGCTCCTTTGCCTCACCTGTAGCCTTCATCCACGTGATGGTGGGAGGTGGCACTCCCCTAGCCTGGCAATGGAGGGGAACCTTCTCCCCGACCTGTCCCCGTAGCCCCACCGGCTCCACCACCCATCTTGGGGACACCTGCCGGAACGAAACTTAGCTTAGAATTAACGTACGAGACAGCTAACAGTACCACCAACTGCTGCACTCGAAACCAACCAATACTAGTTATGGAACAAAAAATGAACATTCAACTACTATCAAGTACCTCAACGATATAGTTCGTCGATTCCAGTAATTAAAACTAATTCTTAATATGCAAATATAAATTACCTTCACACTAACAATAAATTTTTCAATCCTTCAATGATTTGTGTGAACATTGTGCATTGTTTTCACAAATTGGCAATGATAACTTGTTGTACATGGAAGATTTTATGGTCATCAGTATTTTACGCTTAAACGTACGAGCTTAGCAACAGGAACGCACTCGGACCTGTCTCTGCATATTGGATAGAAATCATGAATTGGGGTCAAATCTCGTAACATTTTCAATACACAAACACGAAAAATAATTATTAAACAAATAATAGGCTTGTTCATTTCCTAATGTCATGAGGGAGACGATTGAAAAGCAATGAAAGATCTAACTTTTTACCGAATTAGTCTGAGAAGGCCGGCATGCATTCACACGGTCGGTACAATAGAGTGACCGTGTGAATTGAACAACTACCACGAGAATTCTCTAGGTAATTCTTTAAGAGTTATTTGTAACTTTCACAGCACATGCATAAAAATTTACGCACATTTGAAAGGCAGTTTATTATCAGAATTGAATTTCAAGAGCAGGAAAAAATAATTATAAAAAGTACACATACGCTAATTTGCAGTTCAGAGAGTCAAAAAAGTATGTACTATTCATGAAAATGTGCCATACCTAATTCTGTGTTCTAGAGTTCACTGAGCACTTCGAGGCCCTACGTACAGGTGCCCGAGCTGTATGGCTGCCATTACCTTGACTTTGAGCACAGCCGTCTGATTGGCAGTCCCGGCCCTGTTGGTGACCACGCAGGTGTAGGAGCCTGAATGCCTCTCCGCCAGCCGCTGGAACACCAACACCTGCAGCACCATTCCGTGAAATTGAAAACGGTTACGGAATGACAACTCCTTCAGCACCATTCCGTAAAATTGAAAATGTTAACAGAAATTGCAATTTCTACTGCATTATTCCATGGAATTGAAAATTTCAACAGGAATGTCAACACCTGCAGCATCATTCGGGGTAATAGAAAATGTCAACAGAAATGGTAACACCTGCAGCATTATTCCGTGGAACTGAAAATTGCATCAGGAATGTCAACACCTGCAGCATCATTCGAGGTGATGGAAAATAACAACAGATATGGTAACACCTGCAGCACCGTATGGTATAATATAAAATGAAAACAAGAACATTAATAACTGCAACCCCAGTTTAAACTGGCTTACGGCACAATCTGTTTCTGAAACTTCGCGTTTTGGTAGAAATTCTAAATCTCGACAATCTCTTGCTGATAGAGTACGAGCTGTGAGCAATTTTGTTTCAAAAAGTTAATTTCAAAAAGAGTGACTAGCTTCATTATTCAAATTAAACACGTCCACGACGCAAGCTAAGGTTTCGCAATCTATTGTATTCGAGCGCGCCATTGCTACCCAAAAGCTACACACAAACCAATTTAACAACTATTCCGCATTTCGAGCGGAACTGAGAAATGGTTCGTATATTATTTTGATAACAAGAATTCATCTGCTTTGCAATTTCTTTACATCTCAGTGATCACATTCGAGACTAACCGGCAAGAAACTTTGTAAACCTTACTGTACTTTATCCTTTTTCAGTTACAATGAATTTCAGATTTACATATTTTCGATGACGTTTCACTCACGTTTCCCGCACTAACTCGTCCAAAAGCTACGTACGACACCGCTAGCAACGCACCGAAGAGAACTCGCTGATCTGCTTGACGCTCCTGTAGGGGTCGTGTTGCAGGTGATGGCCATCCTTGAGCCAGGTGACGGTGAGGGGCACCTCCCCAGAGATGACCATGCAGTTCAGCTGGCCCCTCAGACCCTCCTCCTGGGCGCTCATGAACCCAAAATGGCCAAGCTTTGGAGGCTCTGGAAAAGCGAGGTAGGCATCTGGTGATGTTGCTGTCGTGCTGCTGGATCAACTTTTGTAGCGTTTTAAGAAGAAAGCCCCACTAAAGAAGGCTTCTGCTTTGTGATGGTGCGACTAATTTTTTATTAAACTTAAATAGTCTGGAAAAGCAGAATAGCAAGTTCTTAGTGCTACAGTCATGGACAGAATTTGGTACCTCTTTTTTAAAATGTTCAATGTTCTAAAATAACATTTTTGTGTGAATTCTCTTCAGTTTTCAGTTTTCAGCAGAGTGCATTTATATTACTTCAGATTTTCAGCACACAACTCGAAGGTATGCTCTCGTACAGAATTTTAGCCCATTATATTGTAAACAAAACTGAAGCTGGGCATGCTCAACTTCATGAACCGACAAAAAGCGTTCATACACAATTCATTCTTCAACGTCCGTTTCAAGACATAGACCTGTAAAATTATGCCAAATCGGTATGCCAGTTACATTCAATAGAACAGTAGATTTCTGATAACATTTCAGAGGAGAAACCGGTTACGGTTGTCAAAGCATCCATATAAGAAGACTGAATTAACGAAGGAGTGAATTAACAGGTGTCAAAGATCTAGAGCGACTTGTCGTTTAGGTCGGAAGTCAAGTCCACATCAGTAACCAATGGATGTGTTCATTCGAGAATTCAGTTTCCTGTCTTACCTCCTGTGACAAAATAACCGCGAGAAAACCCTTCCCGGTCTCCCTTAGGTCACACGGTACTGCCTCCACCATCTTACTGATAACGAAGAGTTCTATATCTGCTCTCGAGTGTCGGGAGGCAGAGCAGGTGTAGACGCCGCTGTCCGTTGCCTCTACGCGCCTCAGGTGTAGAGTGTTATTGCTCAGCATCACGTACCTAAGAAGTGTAGTCATAAGGGAAACAAGTCTATAAGATTATTTCAACATCGTAAAAGTGTTATATGGAGCTGAAGTGTAAAGATGTTTTTCAGTACCTTAAAACTTTATCCAAGTTTTAATTTGCAGGTAGAGAAGTGTTAACTCTTAGAAGCTCTGAAAAATAAAAGTAAAAGTAAGAAGTAACACACAAGTAACTTCAACGCGAGTCTCTCTCAGGAATAAAAATCATGTGCAATAAATCTTCGAAGACTGCCAAGTGTATTGTACCTTTGATGACTAGTTGACTATGCCAATCTGCGTCCAGTAATTTTTGAACGTTATTTCGTCAGTGAACGTAGAATATTTCACTGTAAAATCTGGTAAAACTACGTGTACATAAATTATCGTGTAAGTTTAATATGTTCCCAAGATTAGTAGTACTTCCTTTTCCATTTTTAAATACAGCTTGGAAGTTATCAGTATTGCAAGGATCAAGTCTGTCCACAGATGATTATCCAATTAAGCTAATGATCCAGCGTTATAGTTCAACTCACCCAATTTTTACAATATTTCATGTACTTCACACTAATTAAAGCTCACGGAAAAGCTTGTTATACTACGCATACAAGTCATAAAATTTTTAATCACCGAACGTCAATAACGTCCAATTACCCGACAGCACCCCATTATGCACCGAGTCTAACACGCCGTAACACAGATGCACGGTGCGAGCCTGCGCTCCGAGCCTAGTGAACTCTCCACACCCAACTGGGATCAGGCCTCCGAGTTGACTCAGATCTTCAGTCAGCAGATTCTACAAGTGAACTTACGAGATGCATAGCAAAAACCATTTCCCAACAAAAACCATTTTCCAACAAACAGCATTTTCCAACAAACAGCATTTTCCAACAAACAGCATTTTCCAACAAACAGCATTTTCCAACAAACAGCATTTTCCAACAAACAGCATTTTCCAACAAACAGCATTTTCCAACAAACAGCATTTTCCAACAAACAGCATTTTCCAACAAACAGCATTTTCCAACAAACAGCATTTTCCAACAAAAAGCATTTTCCAACAAAAAGCATTTTCCAACAAAAAGCATTTTCCAACAAAAAGCATTTTCCAACAAAAAGCATTTTCCAACAAAAAGCATTTTCCAACAAAAAGCATTTTCCAACAAAAAGCATTTTCCAACAAAAAGCATTTTCCAACAAAAAGCATTTTCCAACAAAAAGCATTTTCCAACAAAAAGCATTTTCCAACAAAAAGCATTTTCCAACAAAAAGCATTTTCCAACAAAAAGCATTTTCCAACAAAAAGCATTTTCCAACAAAAAGCATTTTCCAACAAAAAGCATTTTCCAACAAAAAGCATTTTCCAACAAAAAGCATTTTCCAACAAAAAGCATTTTCCAACAAAAAGCATTTTCCAACAAAAAGCATTTTCCAACAAAAAGCATTTTCCAACAAAAAGCATTTTCCAACAAAAAGCATTTTCCAACAAAAAGCATTTTCCAACAAAAAGCATTTTCCAACAAAAAGCATTTTCCAACAAAAAGCATTTTCCAACAAAAAGCATTTTCCAACAAAAAGCATTTTCCAACAAAAAGCATTTTCCAACAAAAAGAATTTTCCAACAAAAAGAATTTTCCAACAAAAAGAATTTTCCAACAAAAAGAATTTTCCAACAAAAAGAATTTTCCAACAAAAAGAATTTCCCAACAAAAAGAATTTCCCAACAAAAAAAATTTCCCAACAAAAAGAATTTCCCAACAAAAAGAATTTCCCAAAAAGAATTAAAAAAAGAAATTTTCAAAAAGAATTTCTAAAATTTTACAAAACGATATTAACAAAAAGAATTTTACAAAATTAAAGCATAAATTGGAAAAGACAATAGCACTGCAGAAGTGATTATACTGAAGCTACCAATAAAACAATTGCTTTCTTGCACATTTTAGGAATTATGGCCTAAATTTTCTATCAACAAATATTCCCCGACAAATATTAAAAACGAAACGAGGAAACTTCTCTTAACAAAAACAAGGTCTTACCTCACTCCAGAAGCCAGGCGGAGGTTGTCCTTCGACCAGGTGATGGAGGGAGGCGGGTACCCCCCGAGGGGACACACGAGCATTCCCTCCTTTCCCTCCACTACGGTTACCTTCCCTCCACTTCTCTTTTGCCTCTTCCACGTCCCTGCGGAGGCGGACACGCAATTAGTGCATCGTGTGATGAGAATGGCATCCAGACCGCCGCACTGCAGCCAGTGCACTTCATTCAGTGCTCTTCATTCAGTGCACTTCATTCAGTGCACTTCATTCAGTGCACTTCATTCAGTGTACTTCATTCAGTGTACTTCATTCAGTGTACTTCATTCAGTGTACTTCATTCAGTGTACTTCATTCAGTGTACTTCATTCAGTGTACTTCATTCAGTGTACTTCATTCAGTGTACTTCATTCAGTGTACTTCATTCAGTGTACTTCATTCAGTGTACTTCATTCAGTGTACTTCATTCAGTGTACTTCATTCAGTGTACTTCATTCAGTGTACTTCATTCAGTGTACTTCATTCAGTGTACTTCATTCAGTGTACTTCATTCAGTGTACTTCATTCAGTGTACTGCATTTAGAGAACCCTCTACATTCACTACAGGACTTAGAGTACAGTCGAATAAACATTGAGTGATGTCGAGTGCATATTTTGTGTATTATGCACTCGCTTTCTGTTAGAGAACCCATTCATTTTAATGACCAAATCTATTATGAAGGTAGTGTGGACAACCCTCAAAAACATTTTTAGGTTTCGAGCTTCAGGCAGACCCATTTATGGTTTTGGAAGCAGAAAAGGAAAACGACACGAAATTCACAACTTATCACTCTGAACTTTGCAATTCATTTAAAATGATAAATTAGTCATGCTAAATACAAGTTGATTGAGGATCAAGAATAAGAAGCACTCTGCATTCAACAAAGAAAATGCCTCAATTTGACGGACTGAGAAAGAGTGAAATGAGAGTCAAAACTTGCTAAATAAGATAGGAATTTGATATTCGTCAACGGGTTTTATTTAGCAACAGGGAATGTGCGCGGTGTGCTCTCATTTGTCGGCATAAAATGATCCAGGGACCAGATTCGTCGATTGGCTGTACCTCAAATACTTTAATAAATAAAGTGATGAAATAAACAATGATTTACTGTACAATTTCGTGATTTAGTTGAATAATTTTTTTTTGCAATATTTCGAAAATAATTGACAACTGTGCATGAAATAATTTAATAATATGAAACGTTGTTACTATGCGGTCTTTCTCCAGCATGAGCTGGGACAGGGACCAGACTCGTTCAATAACGGTGCCCAGCCTGCCGAGTAACAATCAAATATTTTTTGGTAAATCGCGACTAAAGTTACCAATTCGACTAAAGTTGCCTCAGATCAATTGAACAGTTTTTGGCGAATAAATCTTCATGTGACGCTACTGTACAGATTTCAGATTGTGTAGACATTGTAAAAGAAGTTTCCATTTATTAATAGACATTTAAACCTTCAAAATAGCAGATTCCTGATGATTAAATTTTGATCAGAAATTTTAATCTTGTATCCATAAGCTGTAATTTTGTCCTTTCCCCCTCATCTGACCACGCACTCTAGAGGGAGTTACCGAATAATTGTCCCCGCTTACATTTGTTCAACAAAGTCAGGAATAGGGAAAATTTCTTGCTTCCTAGTTTCATTGTGCTCAGCCTTTACAGATCCAGATCTAGAATATTGTTTAACCCAGTACATTCCTTTACAAACTCTCCTATGTCCCACCCTCTTCCATCCTCCAAACGCCATAGCTCAACAAATAACTTTGTTAAAATCCAAGGCAACAACCCGCTATCACCATTTACCCCCCAAAAAAACAAAGCCGCGACAGAGGCACATTGCGCCAAAATTTATTTCCAGTTTAGAAGCACCACATCGGCACCACTCACTCGTGTTGGCATGAGGCTGCATTCGCTCCACTAGAGCTGTAACGTCCAGCCCGTTTCGTCCTTGTTTCCAACCATCTCTCGTTCGGCGCTCTTCCCTTATGATTTGACGACGGAGCTTCCCAGCTCTGCGGGGAAAATTTATCTGAATCATTAATGCCCAGGACATGCCTAGCAAAGAAGTCGAGGTAGTAGGTCTTAAAATTTCGTGATCAACTGAAATAAGACTGGTATTTTTTAAATGAATCTTTCATTCATTTTGCATTGGAATCTGAAAAATGATACAATGGAATACAGTTGTGCTTAATTACCAACAATCATTTACAGTCCTTTCTAAAGGAGAAAATGGAAAAGACGAAGTAAAATGAAATTAAAGACACACATACAATTAGACAAAATACGTATACATTTTAGAGACGTCTGCATTTTTGTCAGTTTTCAGACGGATGTAAGGAAGCGTGGTTAACAATAGGCGCCTATTTTCCAGTTATAACGACTGTAGGGAATTGCAAGGTTGCCCACACTTTAAATAAAATGCGCAATTTTCCTTGGGTTTAAATGATACAATTTACTAATTTTTGCGCAGTCAAGACCTGTAGTATAATTGAACTTTTAATAGCGTAGCGATAAAATCGAGTTCATTTATAACCTGCCCTCCTGTCCCTTTCCTACTGATGACGAGCTAAATAACAAAATTATTGACTATACAACTTTTTCTCCGAGAGGGAATGAAGCTAGTAACTGGATATACAAGCAGAAATTAGGCTTATTGGGTGGTTGGGATTTTACAGCGAGCTAGTCTTTGAATATTTTGCATCTTTTCATTAAGTTCGTGCTATAACAGTCCCCGCCCTGCCCTACACACTATGCGGGCAGCCCTCGAGATTCTAGAGTTTAGAATCTAGGCAGGTCTGCACGTTTATTTGAGTCTACATCCCTATTGTCACATCGAGCAGCGGTTCAATGGAACTCATTAGGTAACGTAAAATGCGTACAAATAGCGTTGTGATGAGAGATATTTTATATTGATGTCCGAACTAGTTTTGCTATGCCATATGTTTTCAACCTAAAAATCATCAGGACTGAACTCATTAATGCGAATAGCAGAGGTAAGTGTATTCAACCTCGTGAATTTGCAAATTATTTAAAATGTTTGATCAGTAACACCATTTTTACACAAAGATTTTCCATCAAAAGCGTTCCAATGAATTGTTCTTTTCGCAACTGGATTGCCATATCTAACTGTCTTTTCAATCACCCGCGACAGTTCCAGGTTACTAAAGATTTTATTAGTGATCGTGTCTATAAAAACATTTGGAAAATGATCTCTGTTACAAATTTTTGACGAACTATTATAGAAACTAAAGGATAGTTTCATTAATGTGCAACAATCCAAGGTGTTTGGGAAAAAGAATTGCAAATTTTCTCACCTACCAGAACGTGGAAAACTAAGCACCTCTGCCTCTAAGAAACTTTGTTAAAAAATTATGGTTTTTGAGATATTGGCTGTTTAATGTTTGTAAGGAGGAAATTTGAGACCGAAATTTCCCATTAATAATTTATACATATATACATTTATTTAACTGAAATTTAGTGTCCACCACCCACAACGATGTAATTGCGACGTCTTCGACTTGACAATTGCCCAGATGTTGTGGAAAAGGCCCGGCATTTCAGAAATATGGCCAGAGGCCACGGTAAATCTTCCCACGATATCTTCCTTTGATTCCAGAGTTGTTGAATTAATAAGGCTTTTCACATGTCCACAAAAATCAATGAGTACCGATCTGGGTGATGGAAACCTTGAACAATGTCTGTAAAGTAAATGTATAAATAAATTATTTAGTGGGAATTTGTTTTCAAATTTCCCCCTTTCAAACATTAAACAACTAATATCTCAAAAACCTTAATCTTTTCTCAAAGTTTCATCCAATGAAGAGGTAAAAATGTTTAGCTTACCACTTTTTGGTAGATGTTAAATTTTGTACCTCTTTTTCTAACGACCCTGTATTTCCCAATTATTTCGAACTAGATTTCGCTAAAGTGCATCTGCTTCAATACAATTTCAGAACCTCAGCTTCATGCACAGCTCCATCTCACTGCTGCCTAATGTTTGAAAAATTCACCTGGAAAATCCATATTCCACTAGGGTGTCACAAGCCTTTGCTATATCAGCTAGAAGTTCGCATCTGTGGCGACTGTCAGGGCTGCAATGTGCAGCCTACAACCAATTACAAATTCATGCAAAAATCCTTTTTAAAAATGGAGCAAATCCTCTGGTGGCGCAGTTCCCAGTTGCCGGTTGCATTAAAAATGAAAGCTTTAGCGCTATTGTCATCAGATTCCCTTGAAGTAAAATAATGATGAGCTGTGAAAGTGATGGACCTCTGCCTCACGGTAAAACAAGAGTTTTAAACAAGAATCATATTATTTCACCTTAATCTCAGTTATGCAGAGTATGTTAGAATTATTTAAATAAACTTTAACCATAAAGTGCGTCTCGATGGAACAAATAAATTTTTTTTAAAAGCAGGCATTTACGAAAACGCAAATTTAAAAATTTACGGAGACGTGTAATAATGATTGCCGAACTCGTGCGAAGACGGCAGGAATTTTGGTAATCGTTGAGCTAGCGCTTCCACGCATACATCACAGATGACGGACGGAATTTCGAACACCTACTGTGAATACCTAACCTACCTCCAAGCTCGGTACTGTTCGTTCATAATACTAAACTCATTTTGACTTTGATCTCGTATTTTTAGAACTGACATGCTCTTTTATTTTCGAGTCTCCGTAACTTCTTAATTAAGCATTTTCGGACAGGCTTCCACCGAGTAAAATGTGTTTATTTCAGTGAAACTAACCTTACGTAGAAGTAAAAGTTTGTTCAAAGAATTTAATAACACCGAGTATATACATATAGGAATAAACCACACTCCTCATTTCCATGGGATTATGTCATTGCGTTCTCGTATATAGGACTCCATACATCTGTTTTGAAATAAAATATTCAATAAAATATGATTTCATTCATGTGAAATTTGATTAATTAGGTTTTAGTACAATATGATTTACAATTTATCTGAACCTAAAATCCTGAATAATTTTCAACAACTGTAGAGTTTGACGACTCTGTACCTGCGTGAGCGCGTGAGCTGGATGAGGCTTAGAGCTGCGCTGTCGAGACGCGATGCAGGAGGCACAGGCAGGCGGACTCCAGCCACTGCAAACGAAGATATCAATAATAATATAAAGTCCTTATGCATCGCCAGCAAGGGTCGGTTACAGATTCGATTAGATTATTAGTTTGTTTACAGCTCCCTGACTAAAGAAAGCCAAAGAAAGTAAATAGAAGGGATCATTTAGATATGGCCTTCAAAAATACTTTGAATTTGTGCACAGGTGTGTTCCAACACAAGATTTTCAGCTCATAGAATAATAAGTTAAGAAAAAAGAGTAAGAAAAGTTAAAGAAAACTCAGCTCAAAAAGCTTGAAAATAGAATGAAGGTGAGTGGGCACGTAAGAGATGTTCCGAAGGTCTAGATAGAGCTGAGGAAACCTAACAGTGTCTCTCTGGGGACGCCAGTCCCCATAAGATCGTACAGACCAACCTAACCAGCCTAACCCTGTCGTCTACTGCCTAGTGAAGGAATGCTCCATCTTATGTCCCCTAGGGAATGTGAGTCACGGCTCTGTCAGAAAATTGGGACGATTTTAAACTTTCGCGATTTAGCAATGCAGGGCACTAATTCGTCAACTCTTTCTACGCTTTCAAATTTTTTTTTCTCGAATTTAGATTTTAAATGAATTCAAGAATCACTAAATTCGGCTCTCTTCTGTCGTTATTTCAAGGCTTCACTGACATCAAATGATTCAAATTTAAAATTTGAATGGATTATTCTTGGAGAGGTTAAAAAAATTTTTCGTATCAAATACTTAAATGGATTTTCAAGAGTTTTGACTAATGAATCAATTGGTATCGTAAATAATTTAAAGATGACAGTATAGAAAAGCACGAAGAAAAATTAATATCGCTAGGTATTCAATGAATACATAATAATAGGTGCTAACAAATTTTATGTACGATATTGATGCCATTGAGTATCCAAATCGACCTCTCTAATTACATACTTTGAAGACGTACCATCATTATTTCAAGATATGAAATATGGATGCAAAAGAAATGCCTTTCGCTTTTCGAGTTGTGGCACTTCACACGCTGTTGAATTGCTACCGTAAATCTCATGATGCTTTATCGTTCTCTATACGAGAGGAGTTCCATTACAACGCACTTTTATTTAAATTAGACTAGATTACTAAGCAGCTTAAAGCTGCTTATTTACGTGAAATATGATCCAAAGAGAACTTAAGAGTATGGGCCATTCAAAATGGACATAGAAAGGGGAATTTTTGCTCAACGTGTTTTCCCACCCAGAATTCCCTGCGCATAGAAACTAAGTTAAGAATGAAGAGGAAGAGACGATAAAGTAAAGTAGGTGTGAAAATTGGAGGTTAAGTTGGGGCGAAAGTTAGAAGTCCAGAAGGTCT
>VOMN01093212.1:0-25155 GCA_014899125.1 Orchestia grillus
GTGCGACGTCCGAAACTACGCCTTTTTTGGATATCCAAGAATTTTCAAAATTTCATTCACTGAATTTTTACCCCGGTGGTGCTTAACGATAGCAGAAAGTTGACTTTCCATTACTGTACTGAAATAATTTGTCTAAATAGCGGACTAATTTTTATAACGAGTCAAAATTGATGCTAAGCACTGCTAAATCTGAAAATATCAAATGTGTTAGCTGATATACAACTGAACATAATTAAAAACAAATTTGTCACAGAACTTTTATATTAAATTGTACCATATTTTTTACACAAACGGAACATTATTTAATGAGAAATTCAATCCCCACCTAAATGACAATGTTCATTGTCTTTAAATCTTATCAGACGAAAATATTTCAAAAGGGATATACAATAATATAAGACTGAGTAATTTTCAGCTCCAGAAGTCATTTGCCTAATTTTAATACGGTTATTTTTATGAATAATGTTCTTTCATTACCCTTTTAAAAATCGTTGCAGTTAATTCCGCAGAGTTAACTGGTCATCAGCAGTGTGCAGCGCAGTGGTGCGATCATTATGTTCGCTGTAAAGCATTTCTGCCGTGATCTACAAGCGGCCACTAGCCAAGTTCTTGTCTGTTGAGATAATCTGCGTAAAACTGCCAGAATACGTCAGAAAACTACAATCGCAACCAAGAACTGTTTAAAGTTAACCATGTACCTGTGATAATTTTGAATACAGTACTGCGAAGCCTATTTCAAGTTTTCTTGAAAATTCGTAGCTGACTGAAACTTAATTTTATGTTTGTTTGACCAAAAATTACTTTTTTTGTTTTTGTGCATGGACATGGTTTTTTCTTTATCATTTACGCAAGGAGAAAAAATAACGTAAATTGGAGGCGGCTTTAGGGAATTCTCCCCACATGCAAATTTCGGACTTGAATCCCAAACTTCATTGTGTTTGAATTGTAGCTTTTTGCTTGCCTTTAAAGTTTTTCAAATATAACATTAATTCCTCGGCCTGCAAGCAATTTAAATTAGCATTGTTTTTTCCTACGGAACTTGAGAAAGATACTTTCAAGGCCTGTGAAAAGTCAAACGAAAATTTGACGAAGAATCTGGATCCAAAGGTCGTGCAAAATCCAACAGCACTCTCAAGAAATAAAAGTCTCGCCATTCAAAGAATCGGCAACAAAAATTTTGTATACAAATCGCGGTATGTTGAATACATTTGAACAAAAATTTGTGAACTTGATAAAACACTTGTTATCAAAATTGAGACTGCTGTGCATCCGGCTTCTTTCTCCCACTGCATCGAAAATCAATCACACGGTACAATCATCCGTGGAATCAAAGTTCGGACGAATGATGAAACGGCGATAAATTTTCGGTAACTAATCGCCACACTCTCTCTTGAGCTTGAGTGTGTGATTTCAACCTGACATGAAGTCGTGACCTGGCAAAGCGGTTTTTCCTTTAATTTGGCGTCCGCGATGTGCTTCATAAAGACACCATGGGTGCTGGGGTGGGTCTTCTTCTCTTCTTAATAAAGGTCTCACCTCGGCTCAATTTTCCTTAAGAAAACGAAAGAAGTTGCTCGTTTTGCCTGTGCAAAGGTGATATCTGATCGCTTCTGGTCGGTGGGACCGAGATTTTGACTGAAGCGAAATAAAAAATTTAGATTCTTTGGCCCAGAAAGTTATTCAAAAATTCCGCAGAGTTTAGTACCATAATAACTTTTTTTCGGAATATAGAGCATAGTAAATGAACGCAGTTTCTGCTCAAATTATATTAGGAATAAGTTGCACACCAAAACAATTTTGCAGCCCGACGATTGGCTTGGAAAATTCTTCACATCTACCATAGATCGTAGTCGTCAGTTAAAAAGACGAAAACATGCAATATTCAGCCTCATGTTGAATTTTTTTTTTTAATTTACACCCATGCTCCTTTTGCTTAGTTTTGGTTTATAAGGGTATTTCATTTTGCAGTTCATCGAAGGTGCATTAAATCCTTGAAACTGTAGTGAGATTCTCGAAAGTGTGCTGAAGAGCCGGTAACGTAGGACATGGAAAATTGAAACGTTTTCAGGAGCATCGACTCTTAGCAAGGAACGTAAATTGGTAACTAAACCAATCGAAGAGAATTGATTTGCTTAGAAAATACGTTCACGAAACTTGCAAGCTCAATATATATGTAAACGTACGTCCAGTATAATTATGATGAATTGAATTCGAGTACATTAATAATTGTGTACAATATAATAAATAACGATAGTAAGCTCTGGTGAATGTGTACCTCGGCCATAGGATGAAAACGGTGGCCTTGGTCACTCTCAAATTAAATCGGATTGCATCACATGACTGTGGGGCAAGAAACTTCTTTCGCGAACTGAAAGCGTATTCACGAAAATAGGTTTGGACTCCGACATGAAATCGAAAGATACAATTCACGATAAAAAGTAATTTCATGCAAAGCACAGTGAAGCATTTTTTTTGGAAGAGTATATATGACCATATATATATATGAAGAGTGTATAAACTGAGTAACTAAATGGTTCTTCCCAACTGAATTTGCTCCAGAAGCTGTTGATGCACCTGAGCCACATAAACTAAGGCTGATAAAATGAGACCAACTGGGAGCAAGTTTACTTCGCTTAGCCTGTAGGAAACCTTACAAGGTTGAGTAAAGAGGACAAGAAGTTGTAGAACAAACAAGAAGCTCCTGGTCTAAATTTATTCAAAGTGTGCTTGCAATCGTGATGGATTATGGCCAAGATGGAGTTGTGTTCTACAGTGTTTATTTATTCATAGTCTCTTCGCAAGTTGCGCAGAACAATGGGAATTATTTAATTTATTTACTCCAAGAAGTCTCGAATGCTAAAGGAATATGGAAATGAATTAGAAGCTTTGTTAAACGATATGTATCTGAACCAAAACGTTATTATTATAATACCTGTTTATATTGCTTGTGTGTAAGAGTTCTTCTGAGCGTAATCTGTTTCTCAAAAATTTTTAATTAAACTACCGGTTCATGTCGTGACGTTAATTGACCATCAGAGGAATACCTCGAGCTCCGTGAACGCGCAGTGCGTGAACTCAGAATGCACAGTCAATTATTTGCTATGGTTGAAAGTGCCGTGCGCGTTCCAATTAGAGGCTGAACAATGTTTCACTCATAAAAAGATGCCAAGCTAAGGTTAAGCTATCGGATTAGAGCTGAAGAGAGTCCTTTTGCTAGATTCCTACATATCCGTAGTAAATGATCTCGGAAGGTATTTGCGGGTATTGTATTTGATTGCAAATTTTTTGTCTAAATGCATTCAACTGAGAAACTACAGAGGCTAGTTATTTACTTTTGGTGCTTATGTACTAAACTAAAATGCTGTGATGGGGAATGCCTGACTCGTCTGATGAAATTATTAAATCTATACAACATTTTTTTTCTTCAAATTATGCACTGAAGTCAAGAGAATACTTTTTTCGCAAGTATTTTTAATTCCTCAATTGTTAAATTTTCCTTCAGGATATAGCGTTTTGAAATTTACAGTATTTCCAATTGACACGAAGTAATATTTCCTAGGTTATATTTTTTTAATTTCATGTGAGTAGTGATGACCTCACGGCGAATGTAAATGTAACTGACGTCGATTGGTGAAATTTATTTTTAACACAGCAAATTTTCTTTCCTAAAACCTTCCTGTTTGATAAGAAAGCTGCTGTGAATTAACAATTTCAAGTCACTAATCATTGGTATCGGCAGGATTTTCTGTAAATAAATCTTCCTCTGGAAGCACGAATTGAAATAAGTTAAATTATCATTCAAAAGTCCGTGGAGTTAATTTTTTTTGCTATCATAAACGAAAATGGAGAAGTACGAATAACAACCTTGTAGTAAGATAAGAATTATCGTAATTAACGTACGCGTAATTTGATTTCTGCCATTGTTCACGCAATTTTTTTCAAGGATATTTTCATGAACTTCGAATTCACAATGTTTTTGTGAAATGTTGTCAAGTAAAATTACGTTTATGAATGTCGCATAACATAAACCCTACCTAAATGAACAAACTTTTTATTCAGTGTAGCTGAATTTAACGGGAGCGTAATGTTAAAGATGAAAATAAATATTCCCTACTCGCAAAACAGCATTACTCTTTGCTGCTTTTCTCTCACAGCCAACTCCTTTGAGTAATTATTTTCTTTGACCCTTTTTAGTCCAATTTGCGATTTATTCTCTGCTTTCTTTCCTTTCATCTCACATTATGATATACGTGATCAGAAGGGAGAAAAAGTTGCTGTTGCTGTCGAATATAATTAATTTACCCCAATGGGCATTCGTACAGTGGAGGAATTTATAGCCCAATTCGAATGGATTTGGATGCATTTTTAGGTATCGGGCCATTCTTTGATTCTCAAATTTTCTGAAACAAATCTACGCAGAAAAGTAAAGACAAAGTTGGGTCGCTGGCTTACTTCAAGAATTAAATGTTTGTGCAAGGAATACAAAATGACTACAATGTTGCCAGACTACAAGATCAATAAAATTTGTTAACCGAGGTTTTGTGTTACATTCACAAGTTTGAGCAACGCCAATTCAAATAAAAGTTGTCGATAACTTTTCGGATGGAGTTATTTCACGATTTGGCGAACAATTTCTATCGTATTGATGATCTAATCAATGGAAGTAATCTCAGTTTCACTTATCACGCAATGGATCTGGAAATCAACAGTTGACATTATGTAAGAATTATACAAGGAGTATTCATCAAAGGATTCCTGGTAAATACTCCATTATCCATTATCATCCTTTTGGCCAGCCCATTCTTCGGAACAGTTACAAATTACTTTTTGAACTTTTCAAAGAATTTAAAGGCTTATAATAAATCCATTTCTACAATTTTACGGAATAGTACATACGAGTTATGTTCAGTACCCCGTATCTGGAGTTATGTAATACAGAGTACCTTAGTTCACAGAAAACTTAATCACGAATCTTCGCCCAAGGACGCTTTGGCACTTTAGAAAGTAAACCTATCTCAGGAGCAAACTTTCTCTCGACGTCCAACTTTTAACGAGCCTCACAATATCTTCGAGGTCGCTCGTTCAACGCGCCTGGTCGGGCTTTTATAACAACATCATTGCCACGAAATGCTCGCTTTTCATTTCCCTTAATATGAGCCTTTATGATGCTTCTGTTTTCCTCGACAATAACTAAAACCATTACACGCACCGCTTAAAGCAAATGTTTGCCTCTATCCAGGTACGAAAGGGTCAGGGAGTTTCCCTATTGTACTGTTGCAAAATGGTACAATTAAGAGAAATACAATTGAGTAGTATTCTACGAGAGATGGTTCATGTGATCCAGCCTAGTCATTCTAAGTTTGCATAAAAAAACAATTGCTCTCTACAAAATGTATACTTTTTAAGCTATAACAAAGCGATGATATTGAAAAATACATATGTGGAAATACAATATGGAAATTCTCAAAGGAAGCTACAATTTGCTTAAGGTGGTAGTTCGTTTAAGTTTCAAAGTAAGCAATAACTTGAATCGCCAATTTTGCGAAGTTTCATCTCAATCGAATTCATCATACCCGTAACTGAGCAAACGATTTTCATGCCTGTTAGATATTCTCAACTGTAACATTAATCCCCGTCTGATCTTCAGTAAAATTTAGTTACGTTAGCTAGAGTACAAAAACATCTTAGCCTCTAGCACTGATCGTAGCTTTAGCTTGGCTTTAAATCACCTTAACCACAATTAAATTAAATTTTCATCGAAGCCTTAACTCGCATTATAATTAAAAAACTAACTTTAACCTTAGTTAAACAAATACTTTTTCTTAAATTCTAACCTTGACCTTAGTCTACTCCTAACATTTATCTTCACATCAACCTAACTTCCAAATTTAAAAAGAAGACGCAACGTTCAAAATATTAAAACCCACAACTGCACGACTTTTGTAGGCCTGCAGCGTCGTCTTTGGACTAAAAAAAATCTAAATTACTCCCGCCGGCTGGCATGAAGTGAGGCAAGAACAGGAACGTTTCTACTGTGAATGATTTGGGAAATACGCACACAAACTGAAAGAACGATTCGTCTTCACATGTCAAGGCAAGATGAGATTTCTCGCACTGGCGACAGGACATATACAATAGAGTAATACCATTCGATCATTTGAGTTCAAATGTTGAATGTCAATCAAAGATTCAATCTGCGAGGAATATATGTTTTCACATTATCGTTCCTTTTATAAAATTGACGTAAATTTTGAATTGATTCTTGGCAGGATGTTATTGATTGCTGCTGCCTAAGCAAGCACAGAATTAGAACTTGATTTCAGATTAAATAATTGTTTTCAAGTAAATTTCCGCTTTAAGTGTATTCCCTGAGACAAAAGTAACAGAACTAAATTTTTTTATTGTGAGATTTAACTCCCAGGATTATTCACGTAGAAGGAAAATACAGCTTTCTTCTTCTGGGATGAATTTTATTTCCCAAGCTTTCGAGTTACTAAACATAGCTCGTTTTTAAGGATGACAAAATGTACAGTCGCTGGAGCTAAGAGCATTCAACCGATATTCTATCTAACAAAATTCACACGCGATATATAGTCATTAAATTTATTCCTGAACACACATTAATTCCTGTGGTCTCCTCCATGAGTATCCCACTGAATAATAATCGCCCAATGCTGCTTGCTTGGTTGCTTGGTCTGTCTGTTCATCAGTCACTCTTTTAAGGATTTAGATAGGAGAAAATTCCCGGGTCCTTAATTCTAATAATTAGGGAGACTACTAGAGAAGGCAATTCGTAACAGTGAGACAGTAAATAATATTATTCCATGACAAAATTACCGTAAATAAGAGTGCATCTTAAGAAATTAACATCATTACTGTCGCTATTTCTGGCAGGGCACGTCTACTAGTAAATGATAATTATTTCATTCAATGTATGTTCAGGGAACAATTTAATGACCATATAACGTGTGTAAAATTTAGTAGCTAAAATACGGGTTGAAGATCTTTAGCCCCCGTAATTATAAATTTAGCCCGAACGCTTGGGAAATAAAATTTAAGACTCAGAAGAGGTTCAGCGAATTTACCGGCAAAATAAATTTTTTTAGCTTGACAATTCCTTATTCTACATTGTTTTTTCTTAGTGCTAAAGAAGCATCAGAATTAGATCAAAATGTTCAAACGCTACACATTTAAGTAAAATTTAACGATAATAAAAACTTATGAAATGCTGAAATAGAAAATAAAAAAGTTAATGAAACACTGAAATAGAAAATATATTAAAATGCGCAAAAAATATGTCACCTTTCCTTGCTTCGAAATTCTGACAGAAATAAATGAAGAAGCTAGTGGAATTTTTAATATGTTTGAGGTTTGCCTTAATAGGCCTCAATTACGGCAAGGGGACTACTTTAAAACCTCAAAGAATGCTGATGTGGACAAAAGATATAATTACATGTGGTCCTGGTGGTTGAAAAACACGGTTGACTGCTTTGACCATAAGTAATGTAATCTCACAAAATCGAGTAGCTTGAAGTACGGTAATTACTACGTAAGAGTCTTCATATGTGTTCTTAATCTAACGACGTTCCACCAGAGTTGCGAGTCAAAATACTGAGAATTATCTTTTGCATTTAATCATGAGTGTCATAAGCAATCCACACCTTAAGTGGCTGTGAAAGGTGTGATTGGAAGAGCTGTTGGACGGATATTTTACTGCAGTTTTACTTTTGCAAAAGATGAGGAAAACCTGACATCGAAATGTTTTTTTCAAACTAAGCATTAGAACGTGGATTATTAAGTACTAGTACTTTTTCTAGGTGAGTGAAATAATTGATTTCAAATGAAAAGGAAATAGTTATGTACACTCAAAAGAAATTTAAAAGTACAGTTATAGTGTACAACATTATTTTGACGTTAGAGAACTTATATGGTCATTAGATTGATATTTATTTCGTTGTACAGATTTCAATAAACAGGCATCTGTAGTGTACCAGGGTATTGCCTTGTGAAAGTAAGTTTTGAACAACATTTCTATTTCAGAAACCTCAAACACAAGTTATTCAACTAGTTCAACGGTCAACTAGTTTTTCCCAATAATCACGGCAACAGACCATTTCAGTTTTTATTAAAATAAATTTAGATTTCTTCTCAATCTAATCACATATAACAACAATTCAATGGCACTATTGTTCTTAATGACAAGGTTAACGGTTGTTTTCTACTTCTCTCATTCCACTAAGAAAGAATTGCTACGTCCACCCGTGACGCTGACGCGAAGGCGTTGTGTTCTGGCCGAATGCTGCACAATCGAGGCCTCCACAACCACCGTCGTAATGTCGAGAAAATGGTTCGGCAGCCGTTGTGTGCGCCCGGAGATTCCTGCGAGGCACACGCAGCAAACTTGAGGATACTTTTGAACGCAGATTCCTCCCAGTTTGTAGCTTGAATGTTCCGTAATGAGCAAATTTTATTTGTACGATGCGAGGGTAAATCCGACATAATCGACGTGAAGGGCTGTGTGCAGCCGGTAACGGCTACAACTAGTACGTGTTAAAATGCTTTGCTGTTTATTCACACGCAAGATTTGTGGAAATTTATGAAAGAAGGACAAGCACGTAGAATTATCATAGCATAATTTACAGGGAATATGCGTCCCTCTCAGGTTTAACACGCGAGGGTTTTTCGACCAAATGGCTGTTTTATTTACTGTCGCCGCATTGATTTTCCAGTGCTTGAAAAATCTCAGCACAGGACACAGTGCAAGCTGTTGCTCACAGAAATTTGCAGTAATTGCGTTGTGTAATTATTATTCATGCCCTAGGGAGGGCCACCGTGCAAGCCATAAAGTACATATGTCGAGATCACGACCACCAATTCTATGCATTCTTCTACAATTCAAAATCAAAACTAACCAAGAACGTACTTGAGTTAAGAACTAGGATGCTCTCTAGTGCACGCATACGAATGTTACATAACTGTATCGCAAAGTGGCAATATATACTAGAGTGGAAAAGTAGCTTACAATTGATGACATGAGTGAGTCCATTCTTTTTGTACCTCGTGCTGCCATTTGTTGATCACAAAACACAACGAAGTGCGGCAGTGCGGCTAAAAAATGCAAACATGTTCGTCACCTGCTCCCACATCACAAAGTTTCTTCCGCTCGAGACTTTCAGCGATGACGTCAGTATTCTGTTCTCGTTCCCAGATGAATTTCGATGCCATCTAATGCGCAAAGTTGAGCAGTGAAGGCGACGCGTTTTCACTTGAAAAGCGATGATTTTCTGCGCGTGAGTCTGCTCAGTAGTCCATAAGCTGTACAGGTGTTGTTTGTAAAGTCCCTGCAGCAGTTCGTAGTAATAATAGGTGTTTCATTCTGATGCTGAGTGATAACTCACTGAAACTGAATGTTTCTGATAGAAAGAATCACCCATCGTGCTTATTACGAGAGGGAAATTGTACTGTTGTACTCTACATTCGAGGCGTCATCTGCGTGATTGTCAAGCTAAATGTAAGGTGTTGCAAAAAGTGTTGACGTCTCGTCTGATCTCATAGCTCTTATTAAGATTGTATAACTCGATATCGTGCAAAAAATAGCAAAATTAGGTCATAAATGCCATTTGTTCTTTATAACGTTTGGTTAAATTCTCAGATATTTAATAAATACTGAATGAACATTCGCACCGTGGTAATGCATTTTTCTAGAACTCCACACTACATGAACGAAATAAGAAAAGGAGACTTCACTCAGCACACAACCCTCACAAGTGCACTTTCTATGTGTTTTACAGCGCACCGTACACAAAATGTGAACGAACCGCCAGTGCGCGCTGCAGGGCGCCGTACAGCTGCACTCCGCCCCTAATGTAAACAAAGACAGAGCCGTTCACTCCGCCCTCGTCTACGACGTCGTTGGCAGCGCGAGCGCAATGTAACAATTTGGCCACAGCAGTGCAAAGAGAAGGCCGGCAATGGCGAGTTGGCTTTGTTTGAACAGCGCAGCTGGGTGCATCACCTACACAGAAAGAATACGTTCTTGTATGCGGTGATCGTTTGCATTGACGTGCTTCAGAGGCCTTCATGATGCTTAAAAATGTTACTGCTGAGGCTATGAAACGTTAAATTACGGTGAGCTTGAACCGAAACTTACCGCGTTGGAAGCTTGAGCCACTCTTGTTCACTAAACATTTTAATTTTTTACTCTTCGAGTTGGTTAATTTGATCTTTCAGCCAGGTTATTGTAATTGCTCAGTGTATCATTGGCAGCAGCTTGGACTAAAGGCAGTGAACTCCGTTAGAAACCTATCAAGCCACGTATGTATATTTAGGGCAAGTTGATCCACAAATGAAAATCAGAAACTGAACTTCCACAAACAGAAACAACTTCATTTGGAGAAAGCATGATGAGTTCATTTCAAGCTACTCAAAAAATAAAGCGTTGGAGGAAATATTCCATTTCTTGACGCTGCTTGAAAGGATCGAAACGATAAAATGATCATGGGTTTTCTTCTTCAGTCTTTGAAAGGCCAATTTCATCCGAGTCCTGAAATTTGGAATTTTTGAGACCTGTCCATTGATCAACATGAGAGTCTGGAAATAAATGCTGCCGTTATTCGGTCAAAAAAAGAAAATTTATTCTCATTGGTAGGACGGTAGGAACTGTTGACAAATTTACCGATTCAACGAACTTAATTTCCATCGGTTAGCGAGAGAGGCTCGAAAGGAAATGAAGAAAAAACACGACACATAATCAGTAACTTTTCTTTTCTTTTCTCCTGACGATAGTAAAATCTTACAATTTTAAAAGCAGATTAAAGGTATCGAAGTGCGTTATTTAGTTCATTTACTTCAGTAGATTACGTTCTTGAAGTTCACATGATACTGCATGGAAATAATTTAATTCAACTAATTTTTCGATGGCCTTATTCAATGCAGCCTCCGACTGAGTAGCTTGTTTCAGTCGGACTGTCATTGAAATGCAGTGAAATGGATCTATAAATTTTCTTTTCATGATGAAAACCTTCTTCCAAATAAAAGAAATCAACCAAAATCTGTCATATGGAATGACTGAATTGCAGCATTCGTTCTACATTAAGTCTAAAAAATTAATGCCAGAACCTTCAGCTGAGTTTCACGCATCTCAAACAATGCTCTAGACGTTTGTAGGTCCTTGGTTTGAAGTGCAAAGAATATGAATAGTTTTTCCATGATCAGAACGAATCATAAAAACCATCTTGTCCTATGCTACTCCATAGAATCGAAAAAAATCACTTTCAGTATTGATTCGTCAATTGCATCGGGGCAGCTGCCGTCCAGAAAACAGTCGCTCGATTGATTGAAAATTAATCTCCAGAACGAGGTCAAAAATGCAGCAGCGTGGTCAGCTGGAGGATCTATATCAAATATCGCTCCTTGTCCTACCCTGCATGCATAATTATGTGCACTTTTGGCCACACGAGCAGTTTTAACAATTATCACATAAACTAGTCGAGGGACTCGAAAAAATTGACCGTAGTAACGAATATTTATTTTTAAAATCAATGATATTGTTGGGGAGACGTACGTGATCTCTCTACCCGATGGTCTGACGGGCATAAAGGTTGACACCAAACCTCCAAATAAAAATAAAAATACATAAATAGATAAATTAATCAATAGATTTGTGCACGATAGTCTTTTTGAGCATTAGATTTATCGATGAGGTTGCGATAAAGAAAGACTGGCTGGGCAGCGACAGTTACTTCAAAAATGAGACTGGCATGAGACAGGGGGAGCGCAAGACTGGCATGAGACAGGTGGAACGCAAGACTGGTATGAGACAGGTGGAACGCAAGACTGGCATGAGAAGAGCAGAACACGAGACTGGCATGAGACAGGTGGAGCGCAAGACTAGCATGAGACAGGTGGAACGCAAGACTGGCATGAGACGGGCAGAACGCGAGACTGACATGAGACGGGCAGAACGCGAGACGGGCATGAGACGGGCAGAACGCGAGACGGGCATGAGACAGGTGCAACAGGCATCGAGTTGAATGAGAGAGAGCACAAACTTGACCAATAAATGACACCTAATCACGCAACACTCCCTTTCATTTATTACATGAAAATTAGAAATCGGCTGTTAGAAAGCCTAGTATAATCTTCTCATATACCTAATATCTCTATCACTGATGGTGTCATTTATAGAAACACTGCAATTGCTTGCGTACCGTAATGGATTCCTGAATTATCATGCGGCTATCCACGCTTGCGCCCACGTTATTGCGACTGAAGTTTAAGAATTTCACTGTAAATCGTACTGGGGTGAGAGCTACGTAATCGCGGAACGAATAAACTGTACATACATGAACTCGGAGCCGCCTGTGGTGCATCTTTTTTTGCAAACGTTATTTCACACCCGACAAAGCATGTTGGCATAGTACTATTTTTACCTCAGGAGCCGTGTAATAGCAATTGTAAAAGAAGTCATAGTGTTTGATTGGTATTGATGATATCGACCGTGGCCAAAAGAGATATTATGAAGACATCAAAACTCTTCCAGAAGTCAAGTCCTTTAGGAACATTGCTACAATCTAAATAGTGTCAGTTTCAAAATAAAAGTATGGGGACTTTACTTTATATCGGAGAAGCCACAAATTAGTTCAACTAAAGTATTTCCAATATTTCTGTTCCCTAGATTATGGCGAAATAATATCCAGGTGGTCGACCTCGACCCCTCTTGTGCTCTTTAGAGATATCCGAATCCTTATTTGAGAGGCTGTTAGAATAAATATCCGAACCGGTATCCGAAGACAATAAAATCCTCGATTTTGACTTCCAGTGTGTTCGAATTAAATTTAAAAATTCCTTACCTGAACACACCAGCAGTTCATTTCAGGCATACCCTCGAAATCAAGTACACAAACACACATTTCGAGGCAATTTTCTCTGGTTGTAACTCCTGGATTACAACATCTCGGTGTGAGATAAAAGCTCAAAGCTAACACAATAGCAGGCTTAAATCACATATTTCTTATGGTTTTTCCTTGGCACTGTGACCTGAATACTGATCCCGTATGGGTACGAGCAGGGGTGCGCAATTTTTTTGTGAAATTTACGGTGATCCTACGTATAATTAAGAAATTGTCTTTCACGTACAAGCAGAAAATTGAAATAAATAAACTACTTAATTGAGGGAGAAAATAAAAATAAAATAAAAATAAGAAAAAAAGATAGAAGCGTAGAATCCATATCAATAAATACTTCAGGATGCAGAGTTGCTTCGAGAATTAAGCATTCGAAAGTGAGCAAAATGGAGTTACAATTGTTAACAGATTGGAGACTGCCCCAGTCTCTCGACGCTTCCATACCATTGATCCTTCAAAACTTAGCCAAACTATTTAGTTCGCACGGATTCGGGTACTTCTTTGACTTTCGGTTGTGTGTTCTTAAATCTGGAGGGACAATGATTGTGCCGATAGTGGTTTGTTTACGTAGCATGTGCTTCTGGAAGTCTCTGGAACCTTCGTCAAAAGTTATTTTATCAAGATACTCAAATTCTACAACAAGATAACAATGATTTAACATGATTTCAATTTTGGTCAAATAGTTTGGTCCCATTCATTTTTTGAAGAGTTGATTTTATGGTTGTCAATAAATTTCGTTCTGTTCAGTTTAAATAGTCTGGCAGATGTACGTTCTCTGAACTACCTGTACTCTAAGCCCTAAGCCAGAGCACAAATTTTTTAAAGTACATCAAAAATAGAACTGTGCAATGCATCTGCATTTACACAGTTGTTGAATAGAGTAAGTTAAATGTTCGGATTAAATACCGTAGACTTTTTCTGGGTACAACACTGTTACACAATAGCGCGTGTGGCGCTGTCCCATGGATTCGGATAGCATGTCATAGTACAAATTTAACACCTATCCGAGTGTTGGTGTTGTGGTGAGTGTATGATCCGCACAAATGCATGGAAGATGCTTCTTTGTTTCTGCTCAGTGCAGTGGCAACTACACTGCACATCTAGGAAGTGCACACTCGCTCTAAACGAATAAAATTCCAGTAAGTTAACTCAAATTGGCTTTGGCTTAACTCTATTTTTATTGGCTTTGTCATAGATATCTATGAAATGGTTATGAATCACGCTGAAATATTTCCTGTTTAGATTAGTGACTGAGACATGAATCGAACGATAAATGAAAAATATATTAATGAAAAAACTTTGGAGAGATATGCTATGTTTTGGTTCTACGTATTTCTTGGGTATATATTGAAAATTATAGACGTAGTACAAATGACAGTGGGTAACAACATTTTACTAAGTCTGTAAAAAATTCACTATATGTGTTCCATCAGCTTCCTTTCTGAAATTCCCGATGCTGACATTTGCAGTGGCAGGGACTCGGCGATTTTGCATAAGTTCTATCGCTGAAAAACACCCGAACGATTCACTGTGGCATCGCTTCTTTAACGTTTTTTTCATTGGTGAAACCGGTAAGCTTTTTCATAGAGTCATGCATAGAGTCCTGAATTACTTCCAGAAACTGTGATGCTGTAAAGTGTAATCTTACGAAGTGAGTTCTCTCGTAAGTTTATCAGGTCTTCACATTCCGAAAATCAATGTAGTAGTTCGAGAGAAAGTTTTTGAACGTGCCGCATGTAAAACCAAACCTTCCCCAGCATGCGGATCTCATCTCTTGGGAAATCATTTGAGACTCGAACTCCTGAGGAATTTTTTTCCGATATACTTTCACTTTCACAGAGAAGCAAACTTTGCAGGCGTTTTCTGAGTGAAGTTCAAAGTCCGACTCACTTCTGCCTCCGTAAGGAGTACGGAAAATGTGGGCGTGGCTCAGGTTTTCAGAGCAAGCTCGCCAAATAAGAGCTAGCTTTAAGCGATTAGCTAAGACTGCTAAGTCAATCATATCAAATGATCTCAAATTCTTTAACGATCAAATATAAGCGATTGAACATGAAAGACTAGCAATTTTCTTAATCGCTACTTACAAAAAGTATGTACCGTGAGTATTAATATAAGAACTTCAAACATAAAATTAAAGCAGTCCATGTAAAAAACTGTTGACATATGGTTTGACCAATAAGTTCTCTTGAAAAAAAAAGTTTTAGAAGAAAATTGAGGTCTGTACAGGACATGCGATAAAATAAAGGTGATTCAGATAAAAATTTCAAAAAATGGTAGAAATCTTACAACATCGTTCAGACTATAAAGTTTCCGATGAAAAAGAATTTTTGCGTGATTTTTCCGCATGTTAGTCCTATCATACTCTTACTTTATATCATTTTTTATACACTATGCATAGAACACAAGACGCACCCGCTTAAAATGGTTATGCAAATGATGTGAAATTCTTAAGATGCCTTTTTATTTTTGGTATTTCCGACATGAAATACTGTTATTTTCAGTATCACTGACACGCACTGTCTTCTCTGACAGTCTCGCTGATTAGTTAGAAATATGGTGCTGGGAATTTTCCCCATCTACATTCTTAAGAGCGTGAGATCAAACGGACGGATGGGCCAACCGGCCAGGCAACACTAGGCTATTGTTAAATAGTGAAATAATTCGGCGACCGCTGGAACTTTGAAAAAATAAACTTTCTTCTAAAAAAAGTAAGTTGAAGGCTGTGTGAATTGCCTATAGAACAGGATTCCCGTTGCCTTTACTACTAATCAATTACGGCCATTTACGGTGGGAAAATATATTAAATTCATCGCAATATATAGATAGAAAGCATTCATATGACAGAATAAATTCAAGTAAAATTGCCAATAATATCCGAAAAAGTCATACGAACAAAACGAAGTGGAAACCACCGAAAAACTCCGTGAAACATAGCAATCACACTCAAAGCCATCGACTCTCACGCACAGGCATCAGCATGCGTAATGCTGATGGCTGCGTGAGAGTCGATGGCTGTGAGTGTGACTGCTACGTCTACGCATGCCCTCTTTTTCCTAAGCGGAGGAAGAGCGACTAGTGGAAGTGAGGTTGGTCACAAAACCGGTGGGAGTAATAGTAGTGTTCCGTGATCTGTCCTGCGTGCTCTCTCACTTCACGTCCAAGCGTTTACCTGTGCGTGATTGGCGGGTGATGGCAATTCCTTTATTGTTGATTGAGCAGCATTCAATGAGCCAATAGATGTGCTCTGATTTTTTACTTTGTTTTAAGGAATAAAAGTTTTTCGAAAGCTGAAAAATTACGGGCATAATTAAATTTATTCGGAAAACGTAGATTCTAAACTACTTCTAAAAAATTTGATTACTAATTTAGCCTAAATCAAATAATAATTGTTAAAAATCCCTTTTTTCAGCCGGTAGAGCTCTAGAGCGAGTGGCGGCACCTAATCCAAACGAGTTACCATTTTCAATTTTATTCCAGACATGAGATCTCTCACTACTACTGCTGCATATACTCTATATGTAAGGTTGTACAATGATTACACTCAAGCCACGAAGTTTCCAGTTGAAGTTCATTGTACAGATGAGTAAGTTCACTCGTTAAGGCCTCGTGGAGGTCTCTCTCGCGGCGAAGTTGCGCACCCACGAGTCTGTTTTGAAGCTGACGACACGGACGGAGGGCCGCCCTGCAGGCAGCGAGAGCCAAGTTTGAGCTGTAGGAACTTTCGCTCGATCGAGTTGGTACAACTGCCCCTCAAGGGCTGCAGATCAAAGTTACATTTCCTCAACTTCCAATCTTTTTTTTTCACACTTTTAAAACAGAACAAAACCTTCATGTCCAAAATTTTACACGTGGATTTGATTTTCAATGTAGACTCTGTCTATAAATTGCGAGAACCTATTTTAGAGACTTTTTAGATACCAAATTCAAGAAGAAGCGTGTCGCTACTATGCCAAAGAATGTTTCATATAGTTCAATACCATGCATAAGCCCGAGCATCCGCAATAAAATCATTTAAGAAGTAAGATCTCTAGTCCCTACATGCTATCTTCGAAAAGAAATCAAACTCATTTTTTCAACTGTAATACTATTGGCGATATGCTTTGTACAAAAGATAGCGCTCTCGAATTCCTGCAAAGGAACGTTGTTTACGAGTACTCGTGCAGGTGTGGAGAGTGTCAAGTCACCTATGGACCAGACACCGAACGTTTCCTGCACACTCGCATTGCGAAACATGAGGGAATGTCTCGGCGTAGGAGAGCATCGTTAGCAGCACCTCCTCACAGTAAAATAAGAGATCACGCTTTAGAGAATAACCCTCCAATATTGAAAGAAAATTTTAGGTTTTAGTGTTCTTGCTTCGTTTCCTCGCAGCCGTGATAGAAAATACTTAAAGAATTTCAATTCTCAAGTGCAGACCTGTCCACAACGATCACGCGAGCTCAGCACCGCTGCAAATGCAAAGTTAATGCCTTCATTTCTTTATGATCCTTCTTCTATTATGTTCTTAGACTGTATAATGATAACTGTGCGTACTAATCTTTATCTGTTTCTATTTTTTGGTGGCTTAAAATTATTATTGTTAATACTCGAAACTCTTATTTTAATAAATATTTGCTATGGAACTACAGTATTTTTGCCAGCCTTTAAAATTGGCATAATTTTAATTATGTAATTTGGTTTGTGCAAAAAAATGAGATCAATCTCCATCACCGCCCTCTTTATCTTAAATTCTAAGCTATTGTTCTCTTCTAGCAAATGTTCTCTTCAATCTAATGTTCTCTTCTATCTAAACTGATGTCCGTTTCCGCCTACGCTAATATTCCCTTTCATTCGAACTCAGGTTTTCTTTTATCTAAGCAAGAATCTTCCTTTATCCCGCATTCTGCGATAATGTTTCTTGACCAGCCCGACACTTCATGATGACGCCAATCTGGCATCGCGCATACTCAGGAAAAGGACCTCGTCTTAGACCGCTGATGGTCCTACTCATTTACGTATCCGATAAACGAAGCAAAGTAAATTTGAAGCAAATGCGAGTTTTATATCGAACTCGAGTAAATTCAAAGTGCGGGCGTTAATTGCAGGCTTCAGTTTTATGAACTTTTCTAGTCACCTTCATAAGTATACTTTTACGCTACGGCTCTAACGCGAGTGAAACTCGTTTTTTTCTTCTAATCAGACCACTGGTCCGTTTTTTTTATAGGATTTCGGCGTTTCTGACGTTTCGACGTCAACTCCAGTGTCATAAAACGCACTCAGAAAACTAACGGGGTGAGAGAGGGAAATTTCACAGGCAGTCTTCGTAGATGATAACTTATTATACAGCAATATTGCGCGCAACTGTGAAGGACGGGGAATTTTGATTCCTTCCTTTCATTCGCTGCGCTACCGCGCCAGTGATGTACCGTGTACCAAATTTATATTATATGTATAGAACATACATCGCAGTAGTTTTCAGCTCACTAATTTCATTTAGCATATTCGCTTGTAACTGAATTGTACATATTTATTGTTAATTTTATTTTATCTCGTAAGACAAAGGGCTGCCTTTGAGAAATATTTATGTTTGGATTTTCACACATCTTCACAATGAAGAAGCAAAGAAATTTGCAGGCAGTACATCATTTTAGTTTCAGGTAGTTTATGGGTACACAGTAGTTCAATTGAGCATCTGATAATTCGAGAATTTGGAAGGGCGTATAAATTTTATCAATACTTAATTTGAACACTATACCTAAGCAGACGATGCGTAATTTGGCCAAGGAGCCAGTGATCAATTAGTATAATTATTAGCATCTAGCATATACTGTCACTCGAACAAATAAATGAACCAACTAGCACAGCTTAAAAAAGTATCGTCAGACACACTTTTCGATGGCATGTAGGGCTCATAGTCATCTATGTTTTTATAAAAATCCATCTTTCAGTATTCAACGCGATCACTCTGAATCGTATCCAAACTAATCCATGCCCAAGCGGTACCTGCATTTTTACGCATAACTTTCCTCTACCTTGATAACAAGAGAAAATGTTTGTGACATTGGAATGAAACACTGAGAAACTTGGTTTTTCTTCTTCTTGATGCAGTCAACTAAGACAACACCAAGGCTCCCGAGACATTTACCCGAGGCGCTCACTGTGCTGTCCGCGATCATTGCATCGACCAGACAACGACCAGTGCAGGGGATGGCGTCGCCATCGCCAGCATTCCTTGTTTAAAAATAGTACCAATTTTTCCCTGAAATACTCCCTGCTTCCATTATGTTATGATACGCTAATTCAAAGAGTCGTTTCCCCGCATAGAGTGCTTGATCGGCTCCTAGAAACAACCGCTTTATTTTCTTTTTTGATTTTTTCAACACGTTCAAATCGTTTCCTATGACACAACATTTTTTCGTGCTATTTGATGGTTGCTCTAGTTGATGCTGCTCTATGGGGAGGACGGCTGTGTAGAGCTCTTATTTGGCAGGGCCGATCTAGAGCGCTACATGCTGGGGACAACTGTAAAGCGGTTATTTACTGGAACCGATGTTGCACTCAATGAGACGGAACATTGACGTACACGTAAGCTGATTTTCCATCTAAAAAATACGAGGAAATAAGTCGTCTTAATATCAGTTCTTCTATTTTTTCAGGTGATCAAACAAGTACGTAAATGTTTAATCTGAAAGCCACATGTGTGCAAAGAAATCCATAACGAAAAATTCCGCTGCAGCCTAGCTGTTGTTCAGTGCATATATAAAACTGGTATTGAGTGGATGAACACTTGAAACTAGAATTAGCAAAAGCAGTCAGTGTTGCAGTCGTACATCGAGGCCTGAGACTCAAATATAAGTGCACTTTACGCACCACAACTACATACATGGATGGAGCAAAATAATGGAAACAGTAGAGATCGCACCTCATTGTTCTTGTGAGGTCCCATTATGCAAATTACCTATCCAAAAACGTAATGATGGTTTATTTTTAAATTAAATAGCTTAATTTACTGAATTCAATTGCAATTTTGTTTATTCAAATCTTGCAGCAAAATAAATTGAGCTAAGGTGGGTGACCGAAATGAGTTAAAAAAAGGCAAACGTTTGGCATCCTAAGGGCTGCCTTCACGCATGAACTCGTCTTGTAGTGGGAGACAAGGATGAGGTAGAGGCGTCAGAATATATTATTTGCATCCACTGGTCCACTTGCCAGCCTCTGTGACCACCACACCAGTCCATTCTCTTCTGAATGTTTTGTTGAAAAAGAACAGATTTCCTAATGGTGGCGCTTGAATCATATTTGGTATAATTGAGCTTACTCCAAACAGTCTTGGGAAAAACGTAACCAGTTAGATGTTTAATTAACTCCGTAGTTACTTTACTGATAGTTGTTTGGTAATTTTTTAATTCAATGCGTTTAATCGGACGTCAGTTTTTTTTATTTAATTTTTTATGAGGTTCTACGTTTTTCCGAAATTGCTTTTATAGCTCGAGATTTTATTCTGGTTCTTTAATTCTACCGCAGTCACCGGTACTGAAGCTCCCGAAAATATGAAAATCCAGCAATTCTCGCCACTAATATTCCCCAAATTCAAGCTTTAGCAATTTGACTCTTTGTCAAAATCGTTGAGGTCACTCATCCATGATTACTTTGTAGTATACCACAACAGTAGAATATCAATAGAGAAACAATCGATAAATAAGATGTATACACTCATTGAAAATGAAAGTAAACCATCAATGTGAATTTGGAATAAATATGCGGAACATATTAGCTCATCGAAATGTTTAACTTAAATCGCTACTCTTTCCATTATTTTGTTCAATTCCCTGCATGCACTCGCAGCCCTACAGCAGCTGACAACTCCCATCACTGGAGCAGCTAGCACGATAATTCTCGATATGCCGCACAGGGTACGGGCCGAACTGGACTATCGCAGTGATGTTTGTCAAGCGACCACAGGGCTACACTTTGAGTGCTTTTCGTGTTTCTCAACGCTACGCGGAAATGGATAAGGTTTATCATAAGATTATTATGATAAACTTAGATTATCCTATAAAATATTCTGCCGCATTTTTTTCGTATTCCAGAATCTACCCGAAGTGATACAGTTATTTAGCTCGAAATCTGTTCGTTATCACGGTAGCTTCTATTACACGGATCTCACGAGTGAATCGTCAAGCCGGTCGAGGGTTTCATTCCTGAACTCTGCGATCCATTTGCTCTGTGGACTTTGTGCGTCTCTAGTTAATAAAACGAGAATCAATACTTCACCGGGCGTGAAATATAGAACAAAATACTCATTTGCCCGCCTGCAGTATCGTCCTTTGCCTCCCAACAGCAAACACTTCGCATGTGTAACATTGGAACTCAATACACGTACAGCTTTACTATTCAATGAGTTATTAAGATAGTATTGACTGTCAATGAAGTCAATTAAACTTGAGAAAATGAAACCATGTAGTAAAAAAGCTTTGAGCCTGACTCTTAGACTTATACAAGAGTTAAACTGAAAATGTTGACCTCATCTTTCAACTTGAAAATTACTTATGAAGTGTCCCTCCGTTGGTGAACGCTTGTTTCGGTGTTATTTGAAATAGGAATAGAAAACTAATATTTACTTGAGAATAGTTCATGCATTTTGTGCATGGAATTTCAAAATGTAATAAAAATTCATAATTGCATTTGAAAACTCCGTGCAACACAGTATCTGGGCTCAACTCATCGAGCACTTCACTAAAGAGTCGAAGAGCGTTGTGCACTTCATCACAGAGGCTTTTCCGTAAATTTTCTTTACGTTTGATTGGTATAGCCCATAGCTTAGTGTAGAAATCACAATACATGAAAAATGAATTCAAAATTTTAGATTCTCTAACGTTCAATGAAAGGCCTATAACTTTTAGGTTATCCATATGAATGTATGATACAAGGCACAACCTTTTCATGACACGCTGAGTGCTTATCATTGGATTTTAGTAAGCGTTTATTTTTTCATACTTCTCTACGAAATTTCACTCGTACAGTTTTGAGAAATTTTCAATTTAATCAATATAATTTAAACGTTTTTTGTTCGATCATTGCAAAATTAACTTTTAGAGCCCGTGATAATTGCTCAAAGCATTTTTCTGCCAATTATTTTATTTTCTATTTATTCTGATGAGGAACTTCCTTCATCGTTCAGCGGTAAACGTTGACTCCCACGCTTGAATTTCAAAGAAACTGAAATAAACATTTAACTATACTGTATACCGAGGGAAATTTGAATCCTCTCCTATTCATGGAGATCAAATTCAAACAAGAAGTGCGTACATTTTTATCCGGGCTACTTCTGAGAAATGCTTTTAAATACTCAACCCTGGAGTATCGCCTGTGATATCGTCCGTACATAAATAAACTCTTTGGCTTTTCTTCTACAGCGATCTGCCTTTTTCACTGCTAGACTACATTCGTCAGTTTATCCATCACTCAATATTGCACCACTAATGTATGAGAATGATATGCTTTCTCACATTTAAATGTTATATTTTTTATTGTAATCCGGTAACAGCAACATCCTGAAATGACGACGAAATATTCATGTTAATTTTCATGTTCATATAAAAAGAAAGCGATCGTTTTTCTTGACGCCCAAAACAGTATACGGGCCTTTATCAACAGCAAACTTTTGACATTTGAAAGCTGAAAACATACAACTGCATTGCAGCGTTTCATTATTTATGCACAGGCCAACAGAAGCCAATGTCTCATGCATTTCTTACTGAGGAGAAATTGAAGATTTTATTTTCGATGCGGTGGGCAGGAGATGACTGAGAGATTTGGGGATCGAATTGGACTTCTCTAAGCGAAGTTTAATTATGCTCTAAAGTTCTCATTTGCTTTCTTTCTCGCGTAACTTTTTTGTGAGCTTTGAAACGCTTTCCTCGGGGTTCGAAGTCAGACCTGAAATATCGCTGCACGCAAATGCCTTCAGAATGGACGGCAACTTTTTTGGAAAAAATATCCAAGTTTTTATTTGTTTATTTTATTTTTGTTTCTTACAAGCGCAAGATTTTCAAGTCAAGAGATTTCCTTTGTCTTCAACGGCCACTCGGCTTACAGAAAATCTTGAGGCGAAGCTACCGAAGATTTTTGGTCGTCTAAGTCAGCAGGAGGACGGAACACCTCTACCTGCAGCCTGGAAAACCTTACTTGTTTTACTTCGACGTCCTTAAGACTGAAATGTGAGACATCGAGTGTATTTACAGGCCTACAAATGCACCACGAAGCATTGTGCAGTCTTCATTACAAGGCAACAATTCAGTATATGAATTTTATTTACTGAATTCTCCTTAAATTCAGAAACGAATAGATAAAAAACTTTAAAAGATAGCATAAGGTGCTGCGATCGATTGTATTCGTGGTACGATACGCTTACTAACTTGAGATACAAAAAAGTTTCCAACTTTTCTGGAAATTTTTATGCATGGTAGAGTGAGCAACTTAGGCTCTGGACTTTAGTGAACCTTGAGAATCAAATGAAACAAACACAATGCTAAAATTTCTGTTTTATATATTGAGCCTATAGCAATGTGTTCATTTATCCGTGACGCACAAACGAGCGTCAGACGAGAAAAAGTCCCAAATGAGCTAATAAAGTACGGTGGGCTTAATTGAAAAGACTGTATCGAATTAAGCTGTAAATAGGAAACAAATTTGAAGCGTCTATACCGTTAAAAGGAAGAAAATCATAAGCGAATTATATTCATACTCGTGGACGATAGGCTGGAGTCCATACAACTTCGAAGTCACGTTAAATGTTAACATCCATGTCAGTAAAAAATACCTTACGCAACTTCGGTTATAGATATTTAAGAGGCAGCGGTAAGTTGAATTTTGCGAACTTTGCATACTGCAGAATACGTATTGGGGTCTTTTGTTCTTACATTTCTCTGTCTCAAAGAACGAAGATCTATTACCTTGACACCCTTGTACCGATATTTTTATCACAGAAGGGCTTGCAGAATTGAACATGTGCATAAAAAGAGGTCAGCTAAAGTACTAATGTTATGTCAATAAGTTTAAAGTGAAACTACTCTGGCAGCTGTAAAAACACAATTCAATCTTCATAAAATTCACAGCAATTAAATTTATATCCTAATATCTGTTAAACATATAATCTCTATATTTTTTCAACGAAGTATCAAATAATGGCTTTTTGAAATATGGTGGAAAAGGGTTCAAAAAATTGGACACATTGGAAAAGTACACCAGATTTTAAAATTTATAATCTAACTGCAATTACATCGAGTTTGATACAGATGAGTTGGGACAGAAAACAACATTAGATCAAATAACCTCATGTCACAAAATAACCCTCTATGCATGAACTCCAAAAGTGATACCTGTAAACATCATCAAGTTTGAGAATTCTCGTCTGTTTGGATAGGTCTTAATTGCTTTTGGTGCGAATGTGGCTAGCATCAAATTTGCCCCCTTGAGCGCAGATCACAGAGTCTTGTTGAAAATTACTCTCTCTTTTTTACAAGAAGGTTGAGTTGCAGCGACACCTGCCTAGGTTAAAATTGCTGTAGCCAATTTAGGATACGACAGGGCTTAAAAAATGATTTTTAATGAATGAACAAGCAGGACTCCAGACAGAGCCGCCACGAGCTTTGAGTGTACGCCACGCCACGAGCTCTACCAGGCTATCACAGACAAAGTCAATATGTTCTGCGAAAGATAATTTATCGTCAATAATTAAACCTAAGTATTTAAACTTCTTAACCCATTCCAGAACATCAACCGTTTCTCATTCTGGAATGAGAATGAGAACCGTTAACTCATCAACCGTTAACTCATTCAAAAGAAGCACCGCTTTAGCTGTTAGAAACGTGAACTTAGTTTTATTTACGTCGGCAACCTACATATTCGCCTCCAACTCAGCTGCCGCTCATTCGCCTCCAACTCAGCTGCCGCTCATTCGCCTACAACTCAGCTGCCGCTCATTCGCCTCCAACAAGGCCACTATGAGTCAACAAGCACAGAGATGGTAGAGCATGCTCCATCAAATGAATCTCATGTCACATAAAATACACCATCGTCAGCAAATAATATACAATTTTCCGTCGTGATAGCTGCGATATCATTAATACAAATATTTAAAAAGACTGGTCCAATCCCAGATAACTCCTACATGAAACATTAAAATCTTATCAATATAATTGTACAAATGCAATTGATTCATTCTATTTGCATTAATGCTAAATGAGAATTTCTTCGATAGGCGTTCAGT
>VOMN01093215.1:0-27873 GCA_014899125.1 Orchestia grillus
AATTGATCTGCTGTTAAATTTGCACTAAAGAAGGTTGCGTACTTAAAATGCAATAATTTGAGCGGAGCATTTATCAACATGCAAAATTTTGACTACTTCGATATTTTTATCAATTTTCTGTTAATTCAGAGATGGAACGGAGAAATACTTCAGGTGGGTATTTCCAAGACAACCAGGACGACGGGCCCGAGGAGGAAGGGATGGCAACTCATTGTATTCGTGAGGCGCAGTAAGCAAGGCACTAGCGAAGCTGCTAGGGCCGAGTGAGGTCTTGTTAAACAGCACAATGACTTCCACCTCCTGAGACGCACCACCATCTGGTGAAGCGCATCACTACCTCAGGGGGCTCACCACCATCTGAGACACATCACCACCTGAAGCACATCACTAGTGCCACCTGGACGAAACGGTGTCGAGACGGTGTTTATACAAACAGGCAGGCATCGATTTTATGAAATATGACACGTGATGACTTTGCACGTGAAAAATAATTGAGAAAAGAAAGTTAAAATCTCAACAAAGATAAAATTACAGAACAAGACTGAATTAAGAAAATGTGCCGCTTCGGCCATCGCTGCCCGTCAGGAGGCTGCGAAATGAAGTTGGAATATTTAGTGCAACGGAAATTTCTCACGGACACTACTCTGACTTAAAAATTTGACAGTAATTACCGTTAACAGTCGGTTTCAATTATTATGATTTAAATTTTCAAACCAGAGCAACCCTGCGCAAAATAAAACGAAAACAACCCTAGGCAAAAGAAAACCAGAGCAACCCTGGGCAAACGAAAACCAGAGCAACCCTGAGCAAAAGAAAGCCAGACCATGAGGACTCGGGAACAAAACGGTCAAAACGAACTCTAGGATAACAGTATTCAATAGAGCGGACGTTACCGGACGACAGCGCAAAAGAAGAGGCTGCACAAGCTGGCCACAAGAAGCAGGGGCAGCACCGGCGTTTAATGAAGCGTCCCAAAGTTGGCGCCAATCTTTACGTGCAGAACTTGGGAGGCAGAGCGCGGCATGAGGGCACCACCACGCACAGTCCCGCCTCCACACATCACTCCCCTCCCGCTCGGCCTCGGCTCTCACTACTTTTAAATGCGCAAAAAAGACGAAGATTTTCTTCCCTGCAGCGTCAAATTAGGAAGACAGTAAAAGAGAGCGCTACACGGAGCATGTACTCACTCAAAAATCAACAAGTTCTGTTTCGTAAATTTAATCACAAATTCCATGAGCAGAAAAAGTGCACGCTTAGGCTTGCGCAACTTTTAAGTGGAAAGGTTCGAAAAATTAAAAGGAAAATCAAGTTAAACTGTAACCGAAATAGTTATAAAAGCAAATTCAAATGAACTAGAACAATACAATACAGAGCAATTTCTTCATCAAGGAAAAAATTAACTCTGAATATCCTAGGGATACTTTCATCCAATGCCTGTGTTCAGCAGTAGCAGGGGCCTTTGTCCAGCTGACAGCAGAAAGAGTGAAAATGGAGCATGCTCAGAAGTTCAGGTTCTGAAAGTGAGATATAGACTGAGCATCCACTATCATTTTGAGTATAATTTTTGAATATAATACTTTCAAAGGAGCGTGTGTTCTAAAGCTCCTTGCAACTTGAAGTTAACTATCAGAGTAAGCGTTGCTCTGAAACAATGAGGCAGAGATGAGCTTCTCACTCTTCGTAATTGAAGTATACGGCGGTTTTGTGGCGCTTGAGCAGCGCAGTCGATAACGCCACAGAGGAACAATCGCACAGCGTGGAGGGCAGGACGGGCGTGCTGGGGAATGGCGACCCGCCACCGCACCAGTCAGGGTTCCCATTCCTTCCTTCAAGACGGCCAGTGGCCATATTCGAGCTTTTATTCGCAAGTTACGACCGACACTAGCAGAGTAAGCGCTGTAAATCTCGGCAATCGCGTGCCAATATCTCAGTCACTGATGTCGATACCGTGTATAGATTGATATAATTAAAAACGATAAGATAAAAGCATGTAAAAACAAGCTAGTTTTGAGTTCATAATTTTCTTTCTCCAGAGTTATTTAGCAGAACACTGCTCTTCTTCAGTACAAACTGTAAAAGATAAAAGAAAAGAAATGTACATGAGTAAACGCATGACTATACGTGAGACTAGGATGGAAACTAAGTTGAACAAGATAAGAAGGTTCACAACCTTACCTGAAATATTCAATGGCACAGAAATGTCACAACTGTTCAGCATTGGCTTTCAATGTAATGAAATGAAACACTTCCCGATAACTTAGATCAACATCACAACATTTGAATACATTTTTAAAACTATTGTGACTTGAATGATGGTTACGAGTATCTGAACGATCCTGATATTACTGCGAAGTGGGGTTGTAAAAAGTCGGTTAGCACGAGCGGACGCACTCCGGTGGTCAGCAACGCTCGTATGAAGATGGCGCGTGGTCGGACCACAATAGATAGCTTCACACTGGCTACACCGACGCCAATGAACGAGAATGAGTAGGAAAAACGACAAAGCTACCACGCATGCAGGCTGTTAGACAGTCAAAACAATCTAACACACTTTCAGGTAATACATTGTAACAACTTTGGGGTGTGCCAAACGATAAAAAAACTTCATGTTGTATACAGTTATCTAATTTTTCAACTATGTTCATTTCGTTAGCCTGTAACGTATACCTAACGTAAAACCAGCTGCGCCTACGGCGTGTTATTACACAATACTATAATATGGTCAAGTACTACAGCAAATTCGAGCATGCAATCATCCAATTGAAGAACCTATTGTCAATTCAAATGCTAGCTGAAAGAAATAAAAGGTCATGTATGCAAGTCACTAAAAACCATTCCGTACTTTCACGCACATCATTATGAGATTTGAAATATAATCTGTAAGTTACTAAAAACGTCCAATAAAAACAAAGTCAAATCGGAAATAAAATACAAAAAGATATACGTTTAAGAGAAAGAAGTTGCGAATTAGGCATTGAGCTTAGCGTGCCGAGTCTGCCCAAGAAGCACCCTCAAGGAGCTCATAATTCGTAAATCTCACTTTAGAATTTGTCGGGGAGTTCTGATGTTTTTGTGTGCTTTTAGGGTGGCGTGGCAGGCCGCTGTGGCAACTAATGACACAACTTGGCCAAGTTTCCCAGCAAATGGAATGATTCACGACACACGACGCCTGCGTGTGAGACAGTGAGCGAGGGAAGGTTCTGAGGCGCACCACACTTGCGCTGCAGCGCCCGCCAGGCACCCCACAGACGAGGGGACGTCAGGAGTGCTGGTAATACGTCCTGACTACCAAACAACTTCATTTCACCTCGTGCGGCAAGCTCTGAAAATGCTTTGTCTTATCATTTGATACTATGGGTAACAGAAATATTTTCCGTTAAGCGTGAAAAGCCATAATTTATAAAACTTCGGCAACAAAACATCCGGAATGTTGCTGAGCGTAAAAAGCACGAAAGAAAATATCAAGAAATCCGACAGTTACGCTTAAATAATGATTCACAAGTTAGACACGCTTTTACTTTTTTCACAAAAAATTAAGGACAACACTTCGATTCACCGAGTGCGTTTCAATTTCATTGAGAAATTCATCACGTTTCGCCAAGCTCAATGTATGAAAAAGCCGGCAACAAAATGCTCTTGGAAATTCCTTTCCGTATCTCCCCAAACTTAACAATTACACAATGAGTAAACGCAAATGGCCACACAAGCAGCCATTTTGCTCAACTATCAATTTACTACAACTTCAAAACAACAAACGTTGAACAAATAACACCTTCCTAATAGCTAAACGTTAGCTGCACAACTTGAGCGCAAAACCTGCATCACTGTCGATACAGCACACAGAAGAAAGGAAAAAGACACAACGCACGTATCCTGAAGAAATGAATTGGTAAATTGGGAAGAAAGACTGGAGAGGAAAGAAGACCTCTCGTGCAGAAGTTTGGATTCACTGTACACGAGGTCTCCCGCGCAGTACATACAAATTCATTTCAACGGTTGCCGTTTATTTCGGAACTATCTTTGAATTATTTTCTCGAAGTTTCTATTTTGGTCAACTACGTGGGAGCAAGACGACGTGTTTCCCTCATGACGTACGGTCGTTGCGAACGGCTGCTCCTGAGTCAGATGAGACAGACCAGAGTCTCAGCGCAACCGTCCTCAAATTCCAAACTATACGCTAGTAGCGCGTGCCCTATTCCAGTCATGCAATATCAACTTGCCTTAGGCGTAATTGAACCCACTTTTCTACGAACACATTCTGTATTTGCGAGTAGTGCATCATTCTGACACTCCTATTCACAATACGGTACCCGATTTAAAATTTGTAAAAATTATAATTGACATGCACAAAAGCCATAGCCCGGATAATGTCCTACACTATTAACACTGCATAATCCCACAAATCTTCCGAGCATAATCTGCGTGTAAAAAAGACAACAGGAATTACATGAGGCTTTTTATTCGCAACTTGAAATCTGCCGTGAATTTCCACTTGTAAACATTCGTGACGACAATAAGAACCGTTCTCACAAGTGACGAACTCAGAGCAGCCTCGCACGACGAGGCATGTGGCCGCTTCATTTGTTCATGGAAGCTATCGAGTGCCCACACTTGCTCAGTTCGTAGGACGCGTTTAGACAGTGGATGGTCTGTCATTGGAGAAACCCATTTCATTACTCTTCTTCAGATAACGAGGTGAAAATGAATATATATTTTCAACAATAACAAACCCTCTCTTCAGTAAAGGCTAATGAAATTGTTTTTACGTAACTTTCCTTTTTCAATTTTGGACAAGTTTGGCATATCTTCGACTCAAAAAAAAATTGACATAAATTTACTCCGTCCCTGCCCTCTCCCGATATAGATGTACCAACCATCCCAAGAGTAGCGACACATTTAGACAAATAAAAAGAGTGGTAATATAAGTATACTTTCCGTCAGAAAACTTGCCAGTGAAGGGTCATTTTCACTTAAGAAGTTATGGTAATCCTTCATAAACAAGAGCACGACGGAAGACGTACAAGAAAACATGACATTCAACATGTCTGAAATTCAAACGGTATTTCATTATTATCATCGTTTTTTCAACAAAAAATACAGTAAAGAATGTCATACTTGTACACGTGAATGTTACAAATAAAACCCCCAGCAATGTCATTAAGAGAACGCATGATGCACCAACTATTACGTTTCTTGAGAGGACGGTCCCGTCGAAGCGATGCTCCCCGTCCGAGAAGCCGGGGCGAGATGAGCGCGGTTGAAGCGGCGCGTTGCGGGCAAGCTCGCGACCGCGGAGGGAGGGACGAAGGCAAAACAGACGCGTTATGAGGACGACAAATGGCAAGGTTACGCCGAGAATTTTGACCATAACGTGGCACTCTCCACCGACGTCGGGAGCGCAATGCGAAGGCTCTGTTACATTCCCTACACCCTTCCTCCAGACGCTTGGAAAGGGATGCTACAGAAAAAAACTCAGATTTCAATGGGGACAAAGACCTGGAGGAGTCTTCACAAAAACAACGCCGAGGTACGCTACAAATATTAATCAAACTTAAAGATCCAAGAATTATTTTTAAGCAAATTGCTCTGACTATTCATAAATGCGTAATTATTCATCATGTCCGTTACATCTACGCCGCTCGTAAAACATAACTGCACGATTAAATCAACGAGACTTTGAAGTTCTATTAATGAAATTGCTGTACTTGGCCTCGAAATATTGTCTCGATAGGCACTGGAAGCGAATCATACAGACAGAATGTCTGACCTTGAAAGCAACCAAGACGAATAATCCACCTAAAATAATTGTAGCGAAAAAACCATGGAAGGCCAAAACGAGACCTGACAGAAAAGTACATTTACTAAAGTTGTTAAATTTAAAAGAAAGCTCAATGGAACGAGCGAGCTGGCCCATAGGATTATCAGGGAGCAGTGAATTCTAAAAAAATGTAAAGCGTCATATTTCATTCTATAAAGAAAACGTAAATTATTTTATCACGCGAGTGAACACATGTTAGATGCAGGCAATTTAGGGACCACTATCGTACTGAGAGAGGGCTACTGACGATACAAAATAGTTGTGCAGGAGGTGGCGATGCAAGGCTACACCCTTCGGTGGCACGTTGAGTAGAGTTCAGGGAGCGGTGAGGAGAACTTACGCCCCTCTTTACCAAGACTTAAGCCCTCCTAACAATTGCCTTCAGCGCCATTGACCGTCGACTCATTACGCTAGTCTTCTTACGAGACACTTCATCGCAGGCGTGGACGACCCTAACAACGCTGGACTTTATTCAGAGCTTTCGCTGGTGCCTACTTCAGCACGAACGCTAACCACCACTAGTCGTCCCAAATGTTCCATTACAACGAACATTAAATGATCAACATGAAAATTGGATTACGCAAAAAAGGTGTCATTCAAGAGTTACAGCAATCAGCCTTTCTGTGCACAATTGTTCAGCTTGAGTCCAACATTTACTGGAGAAAAAAGAGAAAGAGTACAACATCAAGACCACTGAATAATATCCAAGTCAATTAAGAAATTTTCTACGGTACAAATTTTGAAAACTTCACTATTGGACAATGTTTCAACTCTTCAACTAGCAGTGTCGAGGGATATTCAGAAAGTAGGGCTCGTGAGAACGCACGGCGCAAACAGAAGAGCGAGCAGGCACCCACGCAAGTAACCCACAGCCTCGCGTAGCTGCCGAGACCCGTTCACGGCAGACGGCTGAGAAACGTCCTCTGTTCGTACGCGCTAAAGAATTTTTATCCTCGAAATCCTTAGGAAGCCATACGCAAAAAACATTGGTAAGACCGAAATCAAAGTCTTCATTACGAGAATGATCGATGGGGGCAACATCACTCAGGCAGAGCAGATATTTATAGATGTGAAGTGCAGGCGTCTACAAATAACGCAGTGTGAAACACATCGAGTTACGCGTAGCACAAATCAATTCGTCACACCGGTCACAATCAAATTAGCTTTGTTAGCTCCTCGTAACACCGATACGTGAGTGACAAACTGAACTATGGGATTCTTGCGCCCAGCATGCTCCACATGAAGATAAAAATGACTGGTTGCCAAACAACTCTAGAAATATTCTAATACCAACAAAGTGCACAAGTTAACGACAAAATTTAAGAAAACATCTCACGAAGTAGGTTAATTGCTGAAAAATTTTCGTCAAACATAAATAAAACGGTAGAAAATTTCGCCGCAAGCATTTGCATTTCGTATTGTTAACACAGAACATGTAGTAAAGAATTGGACTCTAAATGCTCCAGGTTTGTTTTTAATCATTCCTCTCAATAAGTGAATGTCTCACAGCCCTCGTATCATCCTGAAATGACACCATACGCTACAGTGGCAAATTACTGTGATGCGAACCGTATTGGAGAGTCGCAGCTCTTAGCAACTACGAGGTGACCCACACACGCCATCGAGCATCTCATTACGTCATTCTTAGGTGAGCTTACATGCAAAATAAAGTCAACTAGTTGACGCACTCGCAAAAAATAGCGGGGCAAATGATGTTGATTTGTTGAGATGCTTTCTTATTTAAGGCAAATCAGACATGAAGCAATGTTTTCAGTATCACTGATACAGACTGCCTTCTCTGTCGGATGGACCAACCAATCAAGCAACACTGGGCTATTATTATATACTGAGATTAGCAGACCTTTGCAAGTGAAGCTTCATTGTTCACTGCTGCAAAGCATGACAGGGGTCATACGAGGCGCTGTTGAACGATTTACTAAAGCAGCATTCGTTGACCAACACCCCAGCCAAACTTTCCCGCCGGGCATTTATAATTAAATAGATAATTATCTATCACTTTAGCTACCCAAGTATATGTGTAGATTATTTCATAAACATATCGACGGAGTGGAGCTAATGGGTAAAACTTGGAACCTGAGTTCTGTGTGACGCTGAGCACAGCTGGTCTCCAGGCGCCTCAACGGGCGCACAGGCCTCACAACCACAAGCTGGATTTAGGATGCATGAACTTAGTCATACGCTAACCGTAGAGGCAGGAGTCGTTGAAAATATTAATCCAAACCTATAGGAAACAAGAGTTAGTTCGTTGAAATTTTTTCGATTGAGTCCAGCACAGTGCCGCAAATAAGTTCCACCGCTCTCAACCTACGTACATTTCCTCCCGAACGGAAATTTGTCTATATATGTACTAATTCGTTTCATTTCTTTACTCTATAAAATCATTGTTCGTATTTTGAGCACAATGTAACTGCTTAAAATTCTTGAAGGGATCTCACGAAAAATTTTTCGTTGTACTAACATTACTTTGCATAGCAAAAGCAAATGATTTCAATAATTGCTCAAACATCAATGCAAGAAATAAAACACACGACCGGTAAGAACAACTAAAAATTTAGGGCCGAATTAGTATAATATGGGAACGAGTGCTTGCGTTTAAAGCGCCACAGTTAACTGCAACCTTTAATTATCCTAATTAATTTCTTTATTCGAATAAACCCTAAGTGCATTAGACCTTTTAGTAATATATCAATATAAAAGAGACATTTTCCAAACAAGTACATGAAATTATAATAGGTATAACAAATAAATCATAGAAATGCCGACATTTTTCTTTAGTCGTTGAAATTGTCATAAGCGATGAAAGAGGCAATTGAAGAACTTTATATAAAAATAATGGNTTCCATTTGATCGTTATACGAATACTTCAAATAAAAAAAACGCATTTTCACAAATTTTAATTTTTCCCGATGAAAAAGATAAACGTTTAGGCGGCACAAGTTAGACAACTTTCTGGAAGAAAGCGTCAACACCAAGAACGAGAAATGCTGCCCGAAGACAACGAATCGATCTAATAAATGAATTTGCAGCACAGCAAGGCTTTCCAATGAAGAACATGAAGTAAGGAAGCTGACTTCCACATCAAAAAGATAGGAGCCGCAAGTGAAGACGGTAGATAAAGCAAATAATTAGGGGCTATAAAGCGATAACATCGAATTTCACGCACATCCTTACGGTGCGTCTTTTCCATATACTCGCATTCGAAAACTTGAAACTTGCCAATAATACCGTAGCAGTACGTAACGAAAGTGCAGATGTTACAAAGGCCAACAAAAAAACGATGCATTTCAATACTCAAATATCTCTACACCAAGGAAAGCACGCAGATCCACTTCACTTGACTTTGAGAAATGTTATAAGTGAGTTCACCAACCGAAAACTCGCCACCGCTACTGATGAGGATAAAGCTCTAACCAATTACCGCTAGCGAAGGCGCAAATTTTCAATCTCAACTCCTTTTAGATTTAAAGCGTTTTGGTGACATATTTCTAAACGATACACACTACGTCATAATTTTTCAATAAAAAGTTCATTATTTACTATGAAATGTACCACTTAAAATAATTATTGTCGTCTCATTAGCAGAAATATAAGACATGGCATCTAATTTCAGTGACAAATATCGTGCACCCGAAAAGTGAAACCCATTCAACTACGCACTGATAAGCAATAATTACTATTATCATAAATGTATTAGAGGATTTACCACAATTTTTCGCTCTTCTACCTTTCTTAATAGCTGAGCAACAGAAGCAAAGCGAGAAATGGGCAGTACAGCGCGCTGACCTCTTCAGCGAAAGTGACTGACGACAGAAAAAGGGATAATTAAATTCAATACAGAAGTAGTAGAAGTATTTGGTACATTAGATATTTTATTCGTCCTAAAATAGCAAACGTTGATTTCTATTGGAATTAAAAGTATATTGTTTCCAAACGAAATGTAATAATAATATGAATAAATCAAGCAATGCAAAAGTATTTTACACCACATGTAAATATTATGATACAAGGAGCAATTTACAATGTCTTTCCTCCATATTGATTTAGCTTTATACTACAAAAATGCACAGCATTGTACGATTCTCAGTTTGCCAAGGTTAAAAGTGGTGATAGTTTTGCACAGCATAAAATAGATGAAGAGGGTTAGAATTAAACAATTAGCGGATCATACACGGAAAATTATTGTAAAGCGTCACAAAGAAGGCATGGGATACCCAAAAAACACTGAAGATCTCAACTTGCTCGTAAGCACAGCTGGTGCCATTGTCTGAGAATGGAAAAGTTTTCAAACTACAGATAACATCCAACGAAGAGGCCGTGCACGCACATTGAGCGCGCCTACTCAACGATCTATGGCCCGAAGTGTCAAGGAAACATTTTTTTTACTCAAAGTGACCCAACGAACGCTGGAATTGGAGTGAGGACACAGTTAAAAGATCGTTGAGACGCACGGGCCTCAACTGTAAGTCCCCTAGAAAGCGTCCGCAGAACTCCAACTCGAGCAGGATCGCGTTTTAAGTTGTAAAAATGAGTCTGATCAGATATGGAAAAAGAGTGATTTGGTCAGATCAAACAAATGTAGAGCATTTAGAAAGAACCGGAGTACCAATGTTTGAATAAAAAGCAAAAACAAGTCAGAGAATATCACACTCACAGTTAAATTTATTGGTGAGAGCGTGATGATTTGGTGTGCTTTTTGTTTAACGGGGTTATTCAAATGAAAACCATTGATGGAACAATGAATTCATCAGAATTTCTAAACATTCTATATAAACATTTTTAAAGCGTTTGAAATCAATGAAATATTGTCTCGACTTCATATTTAAACACAACAACGATCCAAAACACTGCCAAAAAAACGCCTCACCGGCTCAGGGGTAACATTGACGTCGCGGAATGGCCTATGGTCAGTGTCAGATCTAACTCCCATTGAAAATTTATGGAAACGAAGGAAGTTGAGAGTGTATGCAAAATATCCGAAAGAACATCATGAAATTGAAGGTTCGTCAAGAATAATGGATAAAAATTCCATGAAGTTCATGCATAAAGTTCGTTGAAAGCTACGAGAAAAATAACAAAACAGTTTCAAAAGATAAAAGCTTGGCTGTAAAATATTAAATCCATGTATTGAATGCGTTTACATTGGATGATTAGTTAACATCGTTAATAAAACAGGTTTCAGAAGTCACTTTCAATGAACTCCTGTGTATAGATAGCCAATGTTCGTTAGAATGCACATACTAAATGTCTTCGAAACCAACGTTTATTATTTCAGACACAATAAAAAGCACATTCAGACACTAAATCACAACAAACATCTGCAACCATATCGTTAACTCCATTATATGCGTGGGGGGTTAGAAAAATCACTGAGGATCACAATTTTCCTTAAGGCAAACTGACGAGAACAGACGCAATCAGCACGTATGACAGGCAAAGGAATCCCACAAATCACCTAAAAAATGCCAACTTTCTGAGAAACGCGGGACAATTCTTTCCAGTCCACACCTTTTCGAGTATGTAAATAGAAAAATACAAAAATGACTACTACAAAAAATACATCAAAATGAAAAGAATAGAAATCAACAGAATGTATGCATTTTCTAGTGAAAAAGCCACACAAAATATTGAGTCGATTATCGTGAAAAGTCATACAAGCGTGGGGGTCAAATAACATGAGCGAAGTGACTGCAGTTGAGGGCACTCAAGTCGAACGAACTCGAAGCCACCTAAATGTGAAAGAAAACTAAATTACGAAATAACACTTCAAGGTAAGGAACAATTTGATCATGAACACATTTTATCTATTCATGGCCAGAGAAATGAGATGAAGCAGAAAATCTTGGCCTGCACACGAAGCCGCTCGTAAAGAGTGAAAAAAATTAGGCGGACATAAGGCAACAGTGCGGTAACGGACGGCACAAATGAAGTCACAGAAAGAATGGGACGGCAGCACACTGCGCGCCAACACTGATATTAAATGAAAACTTATTGTGTGGCCGATATCATGAGGGGACGACCGTCACGCTACATGGCGTGAGTGAGGCACTAGAAGGTTTGCGCCCTCCAACACTAAAATGAAATAGCGAGCTTCAACAACGAATCGAAGAAGACGTGATGAATTCTCCACGTGAATGCAATGAATTCTGTGCCAGAACAAGAAATGTAATTCAACGCATTGGTTGCTTTTGTACGATATGATGAGGCAGCCTGCGGACATACTGTATTTATTTATGATCGATATAACTTATTACAATGCATTCACACATCTTGCATTTATGATTAAGAACTCTGATATCAGAAGTAATGAACGAACTCGCTCTTCCCACGCAATCAAAAGTATTGGTCAATTGTTCATTGTCATGGGACTTTTAATATACTAAGACTACTTATGAGATATATACAAAAGAGACCTGCCGTCAAAAATTTAGACTGAATGTTTTAAACATTAACATTTCGTACCCGAAAACGATCAAATTCCACATTTGCCAAGGGGTAAAATGAAACAAACGAAAAACATACAACACCAAACAAGAATTTACCTGAAATATAATAATCCCTTTCACAACGCGACGAACAGTGCCAGAGGTTTGGCACCTGTACAAAAAAAGGTCAAAAAAATGATCTCCCGTACACGTGGAAGGCAAATTAATACACGCACTGACTGGCATCCAAGGGCAGTTTCGCTAGGTTTTACTAGCGGACTTGAGCAAATTGTCCATACGATCACCTTGCAATCCCACGCTTTCAACAGATCTTTCAGACGACACCACAGGTCTAGGTGTGTCCAGAGACAACACGGAGCAGAAGTAGTCAGCTGTAGGGCTGCACCTCGCTGCAAAATCATACGGACACAAACACCGAATGCTCTTAGAACTGCAAGTGTCTTTCGTCAGTGAGCTGTAATTAGAAACGCAAGACAATCATTAAAATCAAGAACGAATCGATCTCATGTCTTTACTTTCAACAAAGTTATAATTGTGCATTGAAGAAATGAATAAGACGAAAAAAACACAAAACACTCAATTTTTCAAGCCAATTTCATTACCATTGAATTAAAAAAATGTATTTTCCATCCCCTTTTAGACCACGACTGTTGAAAGAAACAGGACTTTCAATGCAAATTTCATCCCACAACAGATTGATTAATAAAAAAATTGAAACTCAAAAAATCGGTCAACGCGAATGAAATTTGTATAGGGCTCATGCACTTCCTTTCAAGCCTTTAGTGAATGAGTAGAACAGAGTTTTCATACACGACTTCAATAAAACTATAACAAAAAACTTACACTACAAAATGGGAACGGGGCCCAATAGAGAGGTCCATTCGTCCGTTTCTACCAAGTCCTACGTCGTGTACTTGTATCGTCGAAGATAAATTAGTCATAAAACAGGTTAATAAATGAATTCATTGTTACCAAATAGTAAACCCGAGAGAGAGAAAAGATAGTTCGTTTCAAATAACAAATAAGGGACACAACGACCAATTAAATAAACGAAACTAAGACACTTCACCAATATTACCGTTGGAATAAGCAACAGTATCAACAGAATGATCAATACACTACAGAACAAAGAAAATAATAATATTTCAATTGCGTAAAAAAAACGTAACAGGTCACTTTCGAATAGGTAGAGAGGAAACGTTATAACTTCTTCAATCATGCTTCAATGACGCCTATTCAAATCAGCGAAAAGTGCCATTAATTCCGCAATCCGAGTTAGCCTTCATTGGACTGAACAATGTGCAAAATGATGACTCCTACAATCATTACGAAGCCGAAATTTTCAGACAAAAATGAGTTGCTTGGTATAAACAAAGAGGAAGAGTGACCACAAGATGCAAAGAAAGGCGCAAACTCTTATCAGGCTGCGATAGGAAGACGGCACAAGCCGCGGGGTGGTCCTTCCCACACAGGGCAGGGCAGGGCTCGACCGACGGCGCTGGCTAATTCTGGGTGGCATGAAAGACAAGTTTCCAGCGCTTTACTGCCGTCTCTTAACTTCCCATACATTACCTCCTCTCCGCTCCACTCAGCGGCCCTAACGCAACTCCCCACAGCATGCTCGGGTGAGACTCTAATTAAATTAACACAGCCCTAACTAAAATAACACGAACAGAAACTATCGTCGCCTTGAATTACATATTTCACAAAATAAGCTAATCTATAATTCAGCGGTCAAAAGAATTCGCAAGAGAGTAAAGCACTTCAGAAGTATGCTAAGAACCACTCGGGACAAACTTGAATAACCCAAAATGGTTATTTGGAAAATGATGAGACTTTAAGAAAAGTTTTCATCTTACTGGTATTTAAACTGGACCGATAATGAAATATGGAGATCAATTACCGTAGATTTCATAAACAAAAGCATGATCTCCATGATTAAACATTTCCTATTCAGCAGATACTTGAACTCCCATTGGCATTCTTGACAGAAATATTGATAGTGTAATCCGCCCAAGTTACAGGCGGATATTAAGCCCGACCTGCACATTGGTAGCCCGCATCGTAACTTGCAGACCAAAACCTAATGCGTGCGGGCATCCGCGTCATGATTTCGGTATAATTCTCCGTGGTAACTTCGAGGCTCCACATTGTCCCTATGACCATCGAGCGTTTAGGCATTTGAATTGAGTAAAAAAAGCAGAGTATGAGGTATTCATCCTGAAAAACATAACTAGCATCAATTTTAACAATATTCACCAGCGTGAATTACAATATCAAAATGCCATCCATGCCACAAGCCAATCAAAACCAACTCAACAATGTTGATACATCTCACAAATGCTAGAATACTTTTATATAAAGTTCACAGTCGAGTCATAACATCCGAGAGCAGAAATAGGTTCGACCATCAGCCGATCGCACGAGCACTGAAGACGACGCCTTCCAAACTCTGCACACGACAGCCTCGCATAGGTGTTGTTGAGAACTAGGCAGCCGAGGCAATGTCTGAGGCATGCTAAATCTACATGGCCCGTACACAAGAGAAGACACGGCCGGTTTTTTCTTAATGACTTCAGAAAGGAACAATAACTTTTTTGAGTCCTCTACTGCAAATATTTTTTTATCGTAGGGATGATTTTCAATTTATTACACAGGGTAATTTCAATACATCGATATAGGTAGCGTGGATCCGAATTTCTTTTACTGAGCTTTTTTAACAATGAACATTAATAAAATTATAGAAACAAAAGTGCAATCACCGTTTATACTATTTCTTCGAAATGAACCATTATGCTCAATTCAAAGATCTCTATGAAGTGATGACATTCGGGGGAAAGTTCTCGCTAACATACGAGTAAGGCACTTGGTTCATCAGACAGAAGTACAACAATCTTGTTTTATAAATTCAAAATCTAGACACTGGGGTTCGTTATACCAGTGCTTTCTCTAGTTCCCTATCAATTTCCTTATAACCCCTTGAGTCCTGAACACATAAGTAGTTGTTTAATTAAATTTGATCAAACCTCGTCAGTTTTGCGGTTTAGTTACGTTTAACTATACCATACAGCGTCGTATTGTTTGGCGGGTGTTCCAAACGAGTTCCTGGAGTTCTCTGACTTAAATATTTTGATAGTCATGTAGCGTAGGGAAATTTTAAGTTACGATTGAGGTGTCCCTGCATTACTTCAAATGTTAAGGCCTCAACAACCAGTGCCAGTGGCGCACTAGTTCTCCCGACCTGATTGTCACAAGACGCATCGCATTTACCACGCCCTATAAGAGAATACTAATAAACTCAATCAGATGTGCCTTTTAATAATGAACTAGAACCTCGGGCCAATTTTTGATCTTCGTCTGCTTTCATTATTAGTTTCAATAAATGTACCTTTTCTGCGAGTGTACATTACTGGTAAAATTCCTATTATACTCATAGGCTACAAGCATACCAAGTCGCGAAAAACAAACGAGATGCGATGAAGGGTAGGACTTGAATACATAAATGGAAAACAGTGGCGCACGTTCAGCTTCGTGCGAAGTTCCCAAGCCCCATGACGGTGAACTTGCTCGTGAAACACTGAAGCTTTTTTTTCTGGTATTATGCGATTTAACAAACTCCACCTACTCTCTAGGGAAAATAGATGAGGCTTCAAACACGAGCATGACTCAAATCTAATGAGACCTTTGTCATGCAAACTGCATCACTCGCATTATAGATAATACATGTTTGTCCCTCTTTAATTAAAGTACCTATTTCTTCATGTGCTACGCACCGCTCCAACGTTTCTGCAATTGTTGGAATACTTCTCTGAACTCTTTCTAGAACTGGCTGAAATATCCGTCTCGCAAATTCTTCTTGATATCATTTCCAGTTTGGAATCAAAATACTTTTACGATGGCAGCTTAGAGGGCATGTAGGTCTGTGGGTAGCAGGCTTGGAGAATACGGAGAAATGGGAAGGACAAGCATTTATTTAGCGGCCAAAAATTAGCGAGTCAACACAAGGTAATGACTAAGCTCGTAATCGTTGACCAATAAACTGTTACCATTTGTTGCCCCAACTCGAGCCTCTTCCACGGCACATTTCCCTCAAACGCTTCGAAATTTTTACATAAAATTATTCATTTACTCTCAAACAAAATAAAACTACTGCTCGACAGCAAAAAATACTATCAAAATCGACCTCAAATTTGGTCGACACATGCAGCCCTTTCAAGTCTGGGTGACATTTTTCCGACCCACAGTAACGACCAAACCTTGGTTTTCACTTTATTTCCATACGCTCAGATTTGTCTTCAGTGCACTTCATGACAATAACTAGCTGAAACAATTTATCGGAGCAAGCCCGGCGCAGGGCTGCTTGCGTTATATCGTCTTTAAATTGAATAGACCTCGTATACACGAAAGGGAAAATCATACGTCTCCTGTCTCAAAAAGCATGTTAACAAAATCAAATGTTAACACAACACAATGATAGGTTGATGAGATTTATTCACAAATTTTCCATCACGAAACTAATCTCTTAAAAAAATTTAGGGAGCAAGCACCAAGATCAGCGAAGTAAATATTTATTACAACATGAAACAAACGTTTTTTGAGTTTATATTAGAACACAGATAAAGATTTAGCTTCTTCAGTGTGAGATACCTTTGCTTATGATTAAATTTCATAGATCTTTCATATCAGATACTCATTACTGACGATCAAAATTAGCGGCGATAAATTTTACATCAGCGTAGTAATCTTGTTTTTAAGATGAAAACACTGCAAAAACTTGTATATGCTTTGCAAAGCGTATGGTGGAGATGATGATGAGGGTGGATCAACTGCTCCAATTTGATCCGTAAGAATAAACGCTGGAAACTTGGGAGATGATCATAGCAGAGCAAGAACTTCACAATTGGCCATGTGCTAAAGACCAACGCGGAAAAAGCCAACAAGCGCCGTCCAGAGAAGTTGTAAAAGATTTTATCGTTTCTAAAAGCAAAATATACTCTCTCTGCAGGCAAAAAATGCTATGAAAATTTTCAAGAAAGCCTAATTTATTCTGGACATCTAGGGTTGGAGGTACGCGCCTATGCTAGAACGACACAAACCACAGTATCACTTTTTGTTATTATTCCCAAAATCGGAGATTCTTGACCGCTACATTGAAATCCAAAAGTTGAAAAACATCAAATTGCATATCACCCGGGTAACGAAGAATACTAATCAACACGCAGCCATCGTGAGTTAACAGAAAACTTCCACTGCGAATCCACGAGAGCACGCAGCACGCCCCAGCCTCGCAGCAGCGGGGGACTACCAGGATCCTCCCTGGCTGCAGCGCCCCAAAAAAAGCTCTCGTAAAAAGGGTCAGTCGGAGCACTGGCAGCAACGAGAAACGCCTTGCCAAAGGTCAGAGCGAGGCCGACTTCTGTCGTCGGTGACGCGGCTTGTATGTTTCTCTTCCGCCTTCCAAGAGCCTAGTCCCCAAGTCCAGTAGTTTCGTAGCAAGAGAAAAAATGAAATCGTTGAGAGAGCTGCTGTTGCTCGTTTAGGGCCGTCACGTCTATGTAGAGTTATTAATGAAAATAATATTTTTCTATTTGTGAGACGGAGAAATCGACTTTACCCTCGTTACACAGTGATTTAATTTATTTTCACAATTACCTCAACAGCCAGGCTCAGTAGTGAATGATTTTATTCAATGAGTCTATTTTTCAATTCATTCATCTTACTCTTCAAAAGTATTGCACTGCAGTACTGCTGATGCATCAAGTCAAACATGAAACAAAAACTGAAAATAAATAATTATCAGGTAAGAATAATTTTATAATCATCATTGACGTTTTAAATTTTTAGAAAATACAGTCAAATTATATTCAATAAATCATGAGCCCTCAGTAAGAGAAAGAAGCTCTGAGTGTTAAAAGGGATACATACAAGAATCAAAATTAATTTTAATTGAGATAATAATAGGTAATACCTCTTACTCAGCATTCAGTCACCGTTTTATTTTAACCGTAAATACACACGATAACAAGCAAATAATGTACTCAAACGTGCGCCGAGCTGTACGCGTATCGCACCATAATAAATAGGAAAAAAAGCGATACAGAAGATGAGCTGAGCGCCTATGCGAGAGAAAGTTGTGGTGGCAGGCGTGGTGGCAAGACGGGGTCCATGAGGGCAGCAGGAGCGGGCGCGCATAATAAGGCAGCCAGCTCGGAGATAGGAGCTCTCAGTGTAAACAGTGACATTTCGTTAACATTTTAGCAAGAGGAGGAGTGAAGGGCTCCCTACGCCCCTGATAACGCTGCTAATCGCGGCCACTCTCATTAGGGCGGCCTTACTCCTCTCGCTCAGTCCGCACACACGCCCGCAGCGCCGCCCCCCGTTACCCTAATACTAATGAACTTCACCACCGTCGGCTCTCACGCTGCTCAGGGAGGGACAGAGCCTTTAGCCGTCGTAGTGATCCAGTGAAAAAATACTCTTATTTTTAATTACGAAAACTTTGGTCGTTCACTTTAGTGATGCGACAAGAATTCGAGTTGTTGAACATCCTGTACCGTCAAATTAAGCCCCTATTCGGGGTTTAAGGAAACGGACTAAGTTAACATTCAGGAGTACTTGGCCAATTGTCGGGTGAATAGAGTTAAGACCCTGCATGATAAAATGTAAAACCCTGTCAAGATGGTACAAAATATCACGGGGATCATCTTTGAGGAAGGTATTACTTCAGTAAGGAAATACAATACACACAATACGGGCAATAATCACTGGTACATCATGAACATATATGTGATCGTTGCAGTGTTCAAGTTTCAATCTATGTTTTAGGAGTACGGACCCGGGAATTTTCTCCTATCTAAATCCTTATTAAGAGCGAGACAAAGAGACAGACCAACCAAGCAACAACTTTGAAATAGTTTACAGTAGAACAATCTTCTTCCTTTCAATTGACTGCCTTCCAGACGGATGTACGGACCTCAAGCGAGAACTGCTTCCAAAGGGTAAACAGTTCTACGACGAATTCCTCTGTAATCCTATAACCTAAGCCTTGCAAGGAACAGAAAGTAAGCCTCGCAAGGAACAGAAAGTAAGCCTCGCAAGGAACAGAAGTCGCATACACTTCAGGAAGCAAAAAGAAAGAGTACGCACGTGAAAAAAACAAAGAAAATAGTAAGCATTTGAGAAAACTGTTAGTAAATCACGTAATAAAGAAAGCAATCAGCAGATTGGAAAATAAAGAAGGGAACAGCACTTCAGCAGGACGTACGTCTTCATGAAGTGGTCGGAAAGGTAAACCACACAGCGGTATCGTTAGTTCCACGCTTCTCTTCGTGACTCTCTTTTGCCTTTTCACACTTTGCTTCCAGGCCAATCACAAGCGTTCACTTCCATTATCTAGATATAGTAACATGAATAACCTTACGAGCACATGAGTGATACATTGAAAACGGTACACAATTTTCATAGTCTCATAAAATTTCATCTTACGGCCACATGAAAAGTAAGATCAGGAAACGATTCATCAGGTATAGGCGAATACACTCAACTTGTTGAATTTTAGCTTTATCAGTCATTTAAAAGGTAAAAAGTCTTTGGATATGCCAATTTTATTACATCAAAGCATTCGTTCGAGCACAGTGTCCAGAGAAAGCAAGCGTTTCCCCACAACTTCACTGACGGTAATTAACTTGCAGCCTACTTCCCTTCTTGAGAGCAATGAAGCGCGAAATTTTTGCAAATCTACCACAAATATTGAAGAAGCTTACATAGTTGGCTATATTTCATTCTCAGCAATTGCATCCCATAAAAATGCTTCCTAAATTATGTGAAAGTTGTAAATGTAAAGAGCATCCATAAATACGTTATCATGTATAGTAATTTAGAGCTGTCCACCAGCAGAATCGGGTAAACGAGACGCCTCGAAACGCGACAGAAAACCACGCTTTAGCGCAAAGCCGTTTGAAAGCACAACTGAATTGAATATCGCAGGAGAAAAAACAGCCTGGACAGCAGGAGATGTTTCATTGAGCTAGTCACTGGTGTTCTCGTAGCGACCGGTCAACCTTGTACCGAGCGCAATCTTTTGCGTCCCAAGTCCAGAAAAAGCAATCCTCTGTAGCATATATAAATGATTTCAAATAACCAATAAAAACGTCTATAAGGGGATCAGCGCCAAAACAAGCGCATATCATTAGTAGGGCTTTAAGCCCCCCAAAAAAAGTCATTACGATGCGAAGTGCTGAAACTAACTTAACTTATAGGACAAAATGTTCAGCTACTTCACGCTGGATCATGCTACAGGTCATACAGCAGAGAAAGCTTTTCATTTTAATAATGTAAGAGCAATTCATTGATGGAGTACACGCTTTCCATTATTTATGGGGCAAAACGTTTCGGTCACTGAACAAATCAGCGTCGCAAAAAAATTGTGCAATGGCGAGTTGCAGATACACCTTCTACATAAAAATGCTCTGTGACCCCTTCCAAAGCAAAGTTTTAACAAAGTTCGAATTGAAAGAACGACCTAATACACGGAATTAAATTCGAAGAAAAGCCAAAATAAACTCTCATATCAGGAGGTGTGCTAGACGCCTCTTTATACGACGACTGCGACGGACGACTGTGGTTATTTTGTGTTCATTAAATGAACACGGTCATCAGAAGAGCCACATATATTCGAAAATTCGAGCTTTAAACTTTGGTTCTGGGCAAAAAAAAGAGGTTTTAAGTTCAGTATGAAAAATAGTTGAAGGCAATAAGTAGACAAGCGATTAGCAGCATTCGATGTAAAAATTTAGTTCCATTTTTCAATGCGATGAAATTCATAAATTGATGAAAGATAGTTAAATTAAGCTTGAGAAAGGATGGGTCGGCACGGAGCCACTGGAAGCCTGGCCAAGGCAGCCCCAGAACAAAGCCAGCGTCCAACAAAGCGAAATAAAGACCGCCAAGCATTCAACGTAGCTAGCCAGGCAGTTTGATGGTCGTCAAAAGGAGTCACGAAACGCTGCTGCTTCACAGTAATAGATGGAAATCTCAGACCAAGAAGAAGTGAAGTGACGCCTCAGAAATACTAAAAAAGCGCGACATTGAAACGGAAACTGAAGCAAATCCACGAACTTGTTTCCGGTGAACTTAATTCAAAGACCTATAGAAGCAACGGCGAACATTCGAACAACTTTATAATGTTCCCTCTATTGAGCGTCTTGGACTTCGCCTGGCTGAAAACGTTAGCCTTTTACAAATTCATGACAGAAAATGTGACCCATTAGATTAGACGTAAAACAAGAATTGTTCCATTTGCTATGAAGTATTGATTATAATTATTCGTATTTCATTACCGCCTTTCATGCATATTATTAACAAATGCATGTTCACTGTATAAATGATTAAGGTCCGCAAGAAACTGAATTCAAGCATCCGTCACGCAACCAAGAAAACCAATCGACAATCAGCCACTAAGATCCTTTACACTAATTAGTTACGTTGGGGTGCTTAAGAATAATATTTAGGTAAGTGATACAGAGATCTTAACAATTGACATGTATTCAAAATGATTGCACTGCCAGTTACTCCTATTCAATGGTCTGCACGTTTTGTCACGGTACACAAACAAGCAGACAAACGACTCGTTTAAAATTGCTCCCAGTCACAAAGCTGCGTGGCTTTGCCCCTCACTGCCTCTCTCAAGACTCCTTGCGAGTGCGGACTAGCCCCATTTAGCCCAAAATGACTTAATACTATCGTAAATCTTGAATATTTTGAAAATGTTAGGGCCTTTATACCCTGGCCAAACTAGGGTGCCGCCGCTTTGTGTGCATAGTGTGCCTTTGCATATCCGCGAGCTGTTAAATGAGGCCGTTTCCCTCCGCCGTCTGATGATAGTGAGGCAAGGGAGGCCTATCAGGGACAGTTTATAGAAAGTTATCCAGCTTCTTCTTGAAGACGTCCAAAGAACCATCGCATTCTCTCAGAACTCTGGGCAGAGAGTTGAAAAGTCTGGGTCCCATTACAGAGAAAGACTGTTCATGTCTAGTCCGACACCGATACTAATCTTCGTGCCCCAGCTCCAGGTGTCTAATGATTAAAGATAAAGGTGAGAAAAAGACTAGCGAGCTAAACACTACAAAAAGTGTAAGCCGAATATTTAAAGCAAAATAACACAACTTGTTCTTTCGAATATTTATAATTATAGATAAAAATTTAAACCTGCTAAATTATTCTAGAGGTCAAGAATTAAACAATATTCGAGTATTCAAATCGACTACGAGGCGCGGAGCCTTGATCCTCATTATGCATAATCATCGAAGTAAATTTACTGGGCTGTACAACTTTTCGGGCGTTACAGCGTTGGGCTGCGAGCACCAAATGTTGGAAGATCAAAAACACTCCTCACTGCCGTAAAAAAAATTTCAATTAATTACGACAAAATTCATCTGTGCATACCGCCAGTGCTCCTTTGACGTTTTGATGAAATTTCTAATGTGTCCTTGCAGGACACAGTACTAATCAGGTTGGGGCAGAGCCAATAACAGTTACCAGATAGATAAATTACAGTTTCTCAGAAGTGAAATTTCATGAATAATCTTCTAAATACGTTCATTGAAGACTGCGGAGGGCATGTAAATGTACATGTTAATTTATTTATACTAGAGAATATGTAAACATATTTGGCAGTGGCGTGGCATAACAGACCAATAACCGCTCTTCATAGGAATAACAAAATAATCACCACCTTTCCCATCGACTCAACCGTTCAAGTTAGAGTCTACCATATTTACAACTACGACGAATTTCTTACTACTCCTACAGGAAGAAGGGTCTAAACTTTCATAGCTGGCCAGTGAATCAAACAAGTCAACGTAATGGAAAATTCGACCGGCAGTATTGATCAGAAGCCCTATATTAGAAAAACGAAATTCAAATCATAACTCTACTACACCTTATATTTCGTGCAAACAAAATTTAGAGCCAGGCTGAACGCTCCATTTCCTCACACAACGGCGCTAACTTGTGGCCAATAACATCAACAAGCGGTCATAAACACAAATGTAGAGTGGTACACGCTGTTCTAAAATAACCTGGCATGCCATAGCCTTGACATAAACATCGTATCAATATGAAGGAACACGTCGAACAAATTACCCAAGTTAGATAACAAGGAAAATGGGAGCCACAAGTTGAACTAATGGAAGCAACACGTTGGGCGTCTGGACATCGTCAGCTGCAGCGGCGTGACACGACCACATCGTATTCGTAAGGTGATGGTGTACGTCATTTGGCATGACCTCCCATACTACGGCACGATGAAAAACCGTCATTAAATTGAGCAATTTGAATATTTCTTAATCCAAGTAGCTGGTATATAAATGTTGAAACGCAACTTATTTATTTGAATCTTTCTTAATGCAAATTTGAATCTTTCTGAATGCTCTTGAATAAATATTGAAACGTATACACCTTCATCTCAAAAGAAAATACAGGATAACAAACGCTTCGTATAAGAAGCTAAAAAACAATTTTCAGCGAACACGCATCATAAATTTAAATAAAGCAGCCCTATGAAAAGTGAAGAACAAAGCTAAAAAAACGTCAATAAGCCCCAAATTTAGCAAGAGCTTGGTACGCGACAGCTTTTGAGCTCTGCTCCCGATGAGCAAAAAGTTTCAAGTTAAGCTGAATGTTTCTTAATCAATATTAAGGTGCATGAGTGATTTGCACGGCAGAAAATACGCTGCTGAAAATACGATTATATTTTCTCCAGAAAATAAAATACGTGTGATGTATGAAACGAGACTTGTACTTCACTGATAACTTGTACAGTGCTATTGAAGTCAAGACGAAGGGCTCACGTGTAAACATGCTATTGAAAACTTGATTATTTCACTCCAACGGTCTTCAAACTTGTCAGTATTCTGTAACGAAAAAGGGGACTAACAGCTTCTTGTCAATATCATACCTCCAACTTCACGTAATTGGTCAGTCGATCAGTTGCCCTCTCCTATGACCAAGTGGTCTGTTGCCCATGCTAGACGACCATTTGCCGACAGCCTAAATTACTCTTGCATGCCTTCAGAGAGAAATAGTACTAGAGTATAGCAGTAAGAAAACGAGTTGCTCGACCAAGCGGCACAGACAAGACCTCATGTTTGAGCTGTTAGCCTCTAACATGGTTTACAAACATTGACGCGTAAACTTTCTTTAATAATGAGACACAAATGCCGATTCCACAGAAAAAAATACTTTCAAATTAATTAATTCATTCATTTTAAATTTTATTGTTTTCATCGACGAATAATCACGAATCATTCTAAGGAAAACAATTCATCAGAAAACTAAATTTCAGTACCGAGCAAAGAGAGCAAACATTACTACTGAATAGTGTAAACAAGAAGCACAGAAGGAAAGAGACAAACATGACAAATAGTGAGAAGCATCAACTTCTTGTGAAGTAAGCATAATACTTCAAATTCAGCACAGGATATTAGGAAAGTCGATTTTAGAAATCGAAACACAAAGCACCTATTTAGAAAGCATTGCATAAAACTCATAGGAATTACGCAAACTAAGAACTCAAAGACACACTCAAAGCATCCAACGGAAATATATCCTAGCCTCGGCCAACTGGGTACTAGACTCAACTGTAGCCAACAGACAACCAAAGCTGAAACGCCTAGCGTAACCCGCGCTCGGCATTACATCATACCCCACCCACCCAATTTCTTGCGCGTCACCGCGTTTGGCTTACAACCTTCATAGACATAAGAAAGAGAATGCTCGAGAGAGAGACGGTTAATTTTGGAAAATATTTACAGGCGCCGTAAAAAATGAGAGCAGCAGAAAATAAAGGCCTCGCTCGGCCTCATAATGAAGACAAAGGCGGAGCAGGACTGGGGGCTGCTGAAATTATTACGATAGATATTAGTGGGAGAGACAATGCATGTGCCTCCGTGAGCAGCAGTGTGAGGGAGCACGCATAGAGAGGCTTCGATGTGAAAAGAGAAGCAAATCTTGCATCCGTGTAATCGATTACAGCCAGATACCAATATTAATCATTACGATAGATATTAGTGTAAAGATATTAGTTTATACATAAGCACTTGATGAATGACCGCCGCCGGTGTATGACGTTCGAGCGACCTTTATCCGTAACCCAACAAGGCAAACCACGGTGTAGCCCGTTTCTGCTGGATAAGAAGAGCATTTTCTAATGGCACAGTTCCAAGGAGTTCCGCCCAAGCCAAAACAAAAACAAGCTATGGGGAAACTTCTGGTAAAATAACGAAACCCAAATGAAGGAAAACACGCAAATCATCAACTGAGTTATCTGCACCTGAAAAGAAGAACAACTCTCAACTGATAGACTGCTTCGCCGATCAAGAAATCGACTTCCAACTAAAACAACGAGTGAAGCATCCTGAAATTTTGACCGCTGTCGGCTCGTGACGCATTTTTCGAAGCAAGAACGATGTGTAGGTACATACATCATCAATAGAAAAAGAATCCGTCTCCTTGCACAAAAAAATCGCTAGCAACACTACACGATGAACTCAAGAAATGTAACAATAACTAACAATTCCTCGTAGCGACAATAATCATTTATATCTAATGAGTACGATGGTGAAACGAGAAACGAAATGACGTTCGTCATTAACCAGAACTGAAATAATCAAGTGGGAGTAGTGTTTAGGTAACTTCGAAGTAAAGTCAGGGCTTGCACGCCTCTGTGATGAACGGGGAAGCTGGCGAATTTCTTAGCAGCCTGGGACTGATCACGCACGCACGCAAATGAATGAGAAAATAAATGCTTAGTGATTTCGTAGTTCTTAACATTAGTGAGAGGGTATCAAGAATGTAAATCAAGTTTTTAAGTATGATGACGAATGAGATATAGAAAAAGATGAAGCTTCCGTAAAATGTTAGAAATCGAGAATGAAGTAACCGAACAGGTAGATAGAAAGGTTGGCATATAAATACAAAGCAAGGCAAGAAAGAGAGCTGGCGCAGTGGAAGAAACTTGGTGAGGTTCGAAGGAAGACGGGAGGCAACAGAAGAGACAATGACCATAGGGAAAAGCGGGCACCATAACCACGGAGCGGCCCCGCTTTATGGTCCAACAAACGACTCCTAATTGTTTACGAAGGAGAACAAAACAGCGTCGCCGAGCCCTGCTTTCTCGTACATCCTAGGGATCGAGCAGCCGTACTGAAATACGACGACATCACAGGCGTCAATGAAAGTGTCCAAAAGATAGGGCAAATAATTTTCCTTTATCATATATGTAAAAATACGCATGAAATATAGACATTCAGAGGCTCTGAATAACATTCATCAATAAAACGCGTTGCCCTCGTTTTTTCGTTGAGAAAATCGAGGGCACAATGAGTAAGAGGCAGAAGTACAAAAAAGGACACGGCAACAATGACAACCACAGTGCAGGAAACTGCAATACACTGATGATGCGAGCACAGGGAAAAGTAAACATGCATGCCTATAAAACTACAGGAACAACACAAATTTCCGTCATTCCCCATTACCCAAGTAATACAAGGAACACACTCAGCGAATTATATTGAGTCGAGTCGCTAGAGATTTCAACTTATTCGACACGAAATGAAGCCCAGCATTTTAAACTTTTAGTTTAAACTTTAACTCGAAAAGACCAGTTATAAAAAGCGTTCAAAGGCATTATCGCATCAGCAGTGAGTGCTCATCAGAGCGCATCCTCATTCAAAAAGCACCTAACGCTAGGAAAAGTTCTGTTGGGTTAACAAAGGGATCACCTCTACAGAGCAGTCGACAAAATTCATTACATAAAATGCGTAAATTTTCATCTCATTTGTTTTTACTTTTAACGCACATATAGAAATGACACTTTAACTGAACAAACCCATATGCATAGCCAATACGTAAACTAAATTTTATGGAAGGTATTAGATAAATGCAAAGGTATCCAGTGAAACCGTACACTTGAAAAATAATATTAAGGAACTCAAAGAAGGAGCAAAATAATTCCAAAAATATAATAGGTATACATGCCTCAATTTTTAACTACCTGTGTACAATTATATCTACAAATCGTAATCCAAGTCAAATGTTTTTCGGAAGTGTTCCATACTACTCACCTTTAATTGCTTTTCACGATATTGTAGCTTGAACAGACTGATGCTTTCTTAAATTATCTTCGACCACCTACTCCATATTGTCGATAGGATAGAGGTCTTTGCTTTGAGCTGGCCAAATCATCGTTCACATGAGTATTTTCTGCCCAAAGTGCAACCTTGTGTGTAAGTCGAGTAACAAAGGGCATCAACATGCATAAATATTACGAACTTGAAATTATCTCATTGCAGGCCCAAAATACTTAAGAATGATGTATGTGTAAATAGTTGCATCTAATTTTCAACTTACGATATCACAGATCAAACGATAGCGGCAGAAAACATTCGTCACTCAAAAATCAAACGACTCCCGTACAGCGCCACGTGTAAGTTATATACGGGGATAAACAGTATATAAATAATTATGCACCAATCTCTGTTCTTCCAACTTTTAGTAAGATATTTAAAAAAAATAGCACACAAAAAATTGTAT
>VOMN01093219.1:0-46478 GCA_014899125.1 Orchestia grillus
GTATTATTAAGCTCTCGTACAATAAAGCTCTCGTATTATAAAGCTCTCGTACAATAAAGCTCTCGTACAATAAAGCTGTCGTATAATAAAGCTCTCGCGCAATTAAGCTCACGTATTATTAAGCTCTCGTACAATAAAGCTCCCGTAAAATAAAGCTATCGTATAATAAAACTCTCGTACAATAAAGCTCTTGTACAATAAAGCTCACGTACAATAAAGCTCTTGTACAATAAAGCTCTTGTACAATAAAGCCGTTGTACAATGAACTCTCGTACAACATAGCTCTCGTACAATAAAGCTCTCGTATAATAAAGCTCTCGTACAATAAAGATTTCGTGCAATAAAGTTTTCGTACAATAAAGCTGTCGAACATGTTCTACTTATTTGCACCAGAAAGAATTTTAAATCTGCATCACTGATACCAGCGGTTGTGATGGAAAACATGGCCAGAGGTTGAGAAACTGGTACTATACAGGGTGGTCCCAAAAATGTATACAGTGCTGCGAATAATTAGTATTCTTTCGTTAACGTAGGTACAAAAATCTTTTAAGATTTTCCTATTGAAAAATTAAAATTTTTATGGAATATCATAGCTACAACGGAACAGTTCTCTAATCTGAAGAATGTTTTTATTTCGTAAATATTTTTCACCTAGAAGTAAATCAAGTAAACTTTAGATTTTTGCCATGCAGCTAACGAGAGAACAACGATCTTTCGTTGTGAAAATGTTCTTTGAATTAAAAAAAACATATTGCAAGTTGTAAGAAGGTTTCAACTTACCTTTGATGGACAAACTGTGACCAGGTTGACCATTGAAGGCAATATTGACAAGCGGCAAGCTCATGGTGCTATTCTGAACAGGAATAAGGGAAATTCTGGTCAACTCGGAACTGCGCGAACTGAAGAAAATGTTCAAATGGTCCGACAAAATAATTGAAGAAACTCCTTCCTTTTCAACCCGACGCGGTGTACCCTTTTCCACTTGTTCATTGGTACACTGGCTCATCTAATTTGTGTTATCAGAAGTTTAAGTAGGGGAGATCATTAGAGTGTAGATTTACACTGGGTAGCATCCCACAAGAAAATTCGATTCGTGTGTATCTTCCTAGCATTTGTCTTTTGATTTCCCCTGAAATATTGAGAAGTAATAAAAGTTTTGAACTTAATTTATGTTTCGTTCCTTACCCCTGTAGGTTAATGAGTGCTCGTAAATGTATTTTTTGCAAGAGGTGTGGAACAGACCTTCAAACGTAGGCGATCTGGTTTGTTTAACATAGTGTAATTTACTATGATTTGCAACCTAATTTCAACTTTCATATATGATGCTCATCGTCAAGTTTTCTTATTTTCTTGTTTCGGTTAGTTGTGTCTCGTACTTGGGCACAGAAAAATCCTCGAAAAAGTAAAAAACAACAAAAAATTACAGTAAATGAATTTTTTCAGAGTTCAGAAGAAGAAAAATTAGCACAAACATCCAAGTAATTCACACGTTTAGCTGGAAAATGATTTCAAATGAAAAGGTCAACATGTACAAAAAAGCATCTTTCGCCCCACAGCTAACTCTTTATTCAAACTGCATTGAATACCCAACAAAAAACAATTAAAATCAACTCTAAAGCCATCCGATCTAATTAAGTGAAAAAACAAAATCAGAATTTTTTCAGACCTGGCACTGCACCCTGAAAAAAAGGTCATCACGAGATTCGATAATGCTCCTTATTTGGGGCTTAATTTGTGAAACAAACGTCAAAATCACAAACCAACGCCCAAAACGGGATGGGGGAGCCAGCTAGTATCAGCCTCGGTGGCCTGCCTCAGATAGGCGGCAGCATTGTGCTCCCTGCAATCACCAAACCCAGACTACAATTGCTAAAAGATTGCTGCATCATTCGACAAACAATCACCAGTCGTCTGGTGCGAGTTGTGAGTGAGTCACGTGGTGTGAGCGATTGCAACTCGGATTGTGCTCGTAAAGTTTGGATATGGATATATTTTTCTGAGGAATTACACTTATTTGTTCAGTGTTTGGTTGTTTCTTTGATTGTCATCGCATGGAAATCTGCGGCCCAAAAAAGACGCTCTTTAAATTCTACGCTATTCGAGTTACCTGAAATAATCTTGCAGTTAAACTAATTTTCCGCTAAAATAATTTTCCAGCAGTAAATTCGTTCCATTGCAGGAGGTATAAATGCTCTAGGAGAAGATACAGAATGGGAAATATTTAACTGGGTAATACTGAAGGGGAAAAGAGTCAAGGGGAAAATGATGGGGCGAAAATACTCGAAGGGAAAATGTTCCAGAGGAAATTATTGGAGAGAAAATCACAAGGTGGAAATACTGACAGGGAAAATGACAAAAGGAAAATTAACAAGAGCGAAAATACAAGAGGGTAAAATACTCCAAATAAAAGTACAGAAATACAAAAATACTGACGGGGATAATAATGGTTGGAAAAATGATACAAAAAATATTAAAGGAAAAATACTGGATGAGAATAACCATACTCGCGAAATATCCTGAACTTTGCAAACTTCTTTTCGGGACTCAGAATGAATATCGTCAAACTAAGGTCAAGAAAATTTGTAGTATTCGGCCGAATCGAACACAAAATTCAACAGCTCAATTGAAATCAATATCCTTACCCCAAACGAAATGTTGTTGACCTCCCTGGAATTGGTACAAATGGCTTCAATGTTCAATGAATGAGTGTAAAATTACACCCTAATGAACTCCTTTAAAATCTTCAGCACAAAAATGTAGTGAAGAAATGAATTTTAGTTACCGGTGAATGATTACTGTTAACTAATACTGATGGATGTTGACCGATGGTTCAATACTAATGATGAATACTTTCCGTTAAAAGCTAAAGATGAGTATTTACATTGCATGCTAACAATGAGGATTTATGTTGAATACTAACGAAAATTATTCCCGTTGTACGCTAACAATGATAAATTAAGTTGTAAACCAGCGACTTGTACTTTCGTTAAATACCAACGATGATTATTCACAGTAACAATAAACGATGAATATTTATGTTAAGGACAATCGATGAGTAGTTACGTTAAATGCTAACGATAATCATTCATCGCTAAATGCTACTGGTGGCAATAGTGTTTATCCAATACGTTAACTATAGGTATTTCAAAACTTATTGGGGGTGCAGTCGGTGGTGCGCAAACGGTGATAGTTCATTCCGCAAGGCACATGATTCGTAAACTGTGTTCGCATTCCACATGGCACATTAGCCGTAAACTGTGTTCGCATTCTTCATGGCACATTAGCCGTAAACTGTGTTCGCATTCNGTGTTCGCATTCCGCATGGCACATTAGCCGTAAACTGTGTTCGCGTTTTGTGCCGACACTAAATGTTTAAAGAAGTCATATCTCACGTTCACAGAACACTCATGTTGTTGAATTTCTACAGTCGCACAAATCATTCACCCCAACAAAGAGAGCAAACACGAGGGAAGCGGCACTAACATGCAAACTTTAATGGGTCGATGAATTAAAATGTAATTCTGCATCGTTTGTAGAAAAACCTATTTTATGGAGTAGCCTAATTATGGAGCAGCCTAACTCTGGGGCAACCTTATTATGAAATAGCCTAATAATGGAGCAACCTAATTGTGGCGTAAATTAATTATGGAATTTCCTAATTACGGAGAAGCCTAACTATGGAGCAGCCTAATTATGGAGTAACTTAATTATAGAATTTCCTAATTATGAGCAGCCTAACTATGCAGCAGCCTAACTTACAGGACGTGCTAAAGATATTATCACTAAATTAAAGATCAAATGCATAGGCCTTGTTGGTTAATTTCATGTGGGTAATGTAAATAAAATGATTTGACAACAAAGCTGTCTACTAATTTTATAGGAGCGAGCGAGAAGAAAATTAAAATTTTCATTAGTAAAATAGGAATCGTAATATCGGCTTATATTGATGATTAATTTTCCTACAAGTTTATACAAACTTTAAATTAACACTTTCAAAATGAAATCCAATTTAACTACGTAAATTAGTTCTTAAGCGTATATTTTACGGAACGAACACGTTAGTCAACGCTAATGTGGACATAAAATTATAGGTGCAGGTGATTAAACTCGCATCACCACCGATGCTGAGTCACGCTCGTTACTGACGACGCCCAATGAGCAATACGCTCAATAACCTAAATGATGTTAGCCTAACCTAACTTAGGTTAGGTTAGGTTAATGTGCCATGATGTTAACCTAATGATGTTATGATGTTATGTTAGGTAATGTTATGTTAGGTAACAAGCCATGATGTTAACTTAACGTAAGTTAGGTTAGGTTAGATTAGGACGCCCACTGTGCTCCCTTCCTTTACGTGATGACGAGCGACTCACAAAAATCGACAATGCACGCAAGGTCCGGAATTCTTCATCGCTTGCAAGCGCTGAACAAAACAAAGCAAATTACCATAGATGTGTAATAATTTACACAGTACAATAGTAGGCTATTTTATATCGTTCTTTGAGCGTCTGTGTAACCATTTATCTACGCTCTGAAGGAATTAGGTCAGGGACAATTCATGAGGCTAAATTACATATCAGGTATGTATAAATTAAACTTATTGTGACACAATCGGAAAAAGCGGTCCTTATCAGTGATGCAGAAAGTTACATTATTTCGCATGAAATTTACCATCATTTTGACAGCATGGGGACGCTGTTTTAGTACCATATAATACCGTACTCGTCCATCACAAAAAAAACTCTACGCGCACAATTCCCAATTCGATCGCCGCTCGACGGCTATACGAGCTTCGTATTTCCGCCGCACGACTCACACAAAAATTGGCCGGGATTCGTGCGGCGTGACGAGACAAAATGCGGGAAGTTGCATGCGTGGCCTCGTAGAGAGCGCGGGGCCAATTACATGGGCCGAAATTGGGGCCCAGGGATTGTCTTCCGGGCACTTTGAGTTTCATGGATTGCGATGCAGAAGCGCGGTGCATTTTAAAAGCCCGTGTAGGATTATTCGGATGAAAACTAGAAATGCGAGCGCAGTACGTTCGGTAGGCCAGTGCACGTATATGTCGATTGCGATACGGAAATACAACGTGTTTTGAATGGCAGTGTAAGAATATTTGAATGTGGATACAGAAATCCTGAAGATTTTGTTTACCAGTCAGTGTAAGAATATTTGGAATACGACGCAGAAGTGTTTGGGTTACAGAAATACATAATTGCTCATAGAAATATAAGAAAACATAACAGTTCAATGGGTTCAGGCAGAGAGCTGTGAATTTTAAGCCAAAAATTCAAGGACTTTGTGGTAAAAATATGTGGCATTCTACACAGAAACACATGGGAGCCTTGGTGAACTTTACGATGGTGGTGAACTGCACGTTGAAATGTAGCATAAACAACTTTCCAATACTCCTGATTGGCTTTTTTATCACGGAGAACGTAGCATTAAAAATGTCCAATACTCCTGATTGGCTTTTTTATTACGTAGTACAAAGCATTAACAATTTCAATACTCTTGAGTGGCTTTTTTATTAAGTAGAACGTAGCATAAACAACTTTCCAATACTCCTGATTGGCTTTTTTTATTACGGAGAGCGTAGCATTAAAAAATGTTAAATACACGTGATTGGCTTTTTATTACGTAGTACGAAGCATTAACAATTCCAATACTCCTGATCGGCTTTTTTATTACGTAGAACGAAGCATTAACAATTTCAATACTCCTGATTGGCTTTTTTATTTCATAAAACGTAGCATTAACAGTTCCAATACTCCTGATTGGCTTTTTTATTTCGTAGAACCGAGTTGTACAACGTTGTTCAGTACAACATTTTATGAGCCTCATTACCGTATATCTTTGCTTGCAAGCTCTTTTTGACCAACTAATCGGTACCATTACCGAGTACCTGCAGTTCTACGTGCACTAAGTGCACTGAGTACCAGTGTATGTATTTAGTGCAGCGGTGTTACCATCATTACCAGATGAAGTGCCTGAATTGAGTACCTCCAGTACCAGATGTAGTACCTAAATTGAAAAACTCCAGTACCAGGGAGTACGTAAATTGAGTACCTCCACTATATAGCAGGTGTAGTACCTGAATTGAGTGTCTTCAGTAGCATGTGTAGTACCTAAATTGAATACCTCCAATGCTAAATGAAGTACTTAAACTTAGTACCTCCAGTACCACGTGTGGTACCTAAACTGACTCTCTGTATTACTGTACGTAGTTATACTGAGCACGCTGAGTACGTCCAGTACTCGACGCTAGAAAAAAACGAGTGCACTGATTACCTTAAGTACTTAGTAGAGTACTTCTTCACAGTACTGTGTGTCCTGCCCTGTGTCTGTACATTCCATTGGCAGTACAAGCCGTACACCGTAAGCTGCACAATGTACAGGTGTTGTGTACCTGTGCGTCATGCACAGAATTTGCATAGAGGCTGTGAAACTTGTATAAAATATACAGAATGTCATCATATACTGTGCATTTTAAAAAAAGGCTACCGAATTAATTACGTTTAATTGTACTCGTATTGACAGAACTTTTGTTGAAGTATATGATTGTACCTATGGTATCTAGGGTTTCCCAAAATCTAGCGATCAAAGCAAGTAATGTTAAAACAAGTACGGTTTTTTTTGCTGAAACACGCTGTATATTGTGACACCGTGTATACTGTACAATCTAGGTAGCACTATAGACAGCTTGGCCTTCCTATTATACCATACTCTAAGACGTATCATAATACGTTCAATTAACCTAAAGCTTTTGGATAAGATGAAATTCTAAAGAATCAGTAATGTCATCGAATTATTGTAAGGAGGTGGAATCGGGTAATTGAATAAAAACATGGTATCTTATCAAACAAAAAAGTGCATTTGGAATAGACTTCCAGATAACAGACTTTTGGATATTTGAACTCGTTGATAATTAGACTTTCAGACAATTCCCTTCCAGGTAATTTAATTCTCTAATTTCCAAGCTGACGAGCAACAAACGTATTTTAGACTTTAGGTTGACCCCACGTAAGCTCGCTTCATCAATCCCTAAAAAACGAACGGGGGCCAAAAAGCTTTTAGCGCGAATCTGTTTCGGGAATTTCAGAGCACATCGAGTTCAAATCAATGCCGATGGAAGGGGAACTCAATTGCCATCCAACCTTTGAATAGAAGGAACAAAAACACGAATAAACTTCATTTAGTTTTTTAGACTTGATTGAACAGATTCGATTTCGAAAGCCATCAGAGTAACCTATGTGTGTTTACATAAAAAGCGGCCAGCGTGTTTGATGCGTCGAGGTCCCGTCTTTCAGTTTTCTCCAGCATCTCAGATTTAATTCAAAGGATTAACAAAACTTTTTATTTTTGGCAGATTAAGTTCAAGGGATTCGCAGAGGTGGAATTTCGCAGAGATTTAGTTCAGAAGAGTTATAAGATCTGCATTGCAATAAGGGGACGTTAACAGCCTGAGATTATTTGCGAACTCACAACAAAGGGAATCCATAATGGGAACAGAAAATTTTCTTCGAGACTATTTACAGCAAAATATTTTGGGTAACAGCCACCAGACACGCTCGAAATTTCGACGCAGATGAACTCAGATTTTTATGCTTTCCCCTTACAGAAATGGAAAACAATAATCTCCATTTTGGATACAATTGAAATCGTCATTTGACGACTACCTTTGCTTTGGGAAATATTTCTTTTCTCATGTACTTTGCGGTCGCCTATTCCAGGCAGTATTGTTGTTAATACTTGTTGTTATTTTTATTTTGGGGTCAGTAAATTTTGCACGTAGTAAGTGCTCTTATTTTCCCCTCCTATTTCCAAAAATTCATTTCATGTAACTCAAGTCAGTTCGTAAACTGAAATTATTCAAGAGGTAAAACGATTTCGGGATAAAAGACTCTTTCTTTTTTCCCAATTCAGTATCTTATGACTTCCATGGAGAGTAATTACTTTACTAAGTCAAATACGAGATTTTTCTTTCCGGTATGCCTGTTTTCATTACAAATTTGCCTTAGTTATGTTTGTTTTCACCTAAGTCCTTTCCGGCATATACCACTTCTGGTATACATTATTTCTTTTATACCCTGTTTTGTATACCCTATTTCTTTTACACCCTGTTTCGTTTCCGATATACCCTACTTTTAATGCGAAGACAAATACAACGGGTGCAATTCATCAAACCAATCACGTAGCAATGAAATATGAAAAAAAGTTGAATAAATTTAATCCAATGGTTACGATGCTTTTTAATCTAACATAAATAATCATTTAAAGATCTTAAATAACAAATAAAAATCATCTCGCTTAAAATCCCTGTAATTTAAGCCGTGATTTGGAAGTGATTCATAAATAATTTAGCGCCTTTCCGTACAAGTTACACCAACAATCAAAGCAGATGACGTTGCCCTGCTCAAGTGACACCTGTACACGCTGGGCACACAAGCGTCACACGCGTTACAATACACACCCTCATCTTTTGGAGGTTGGTGTACCAAGACAGAATTAAAGTTTCATTTTTATGTTTTTATTCTCACTGACTGAAAAATTAGTTGTCAACATATGCGTTCCGCCGCTTCCGGGATTAGTGTACCAAGACAGAATTGACGTTTCGTTTCGAAATCTTTATTCTCGCTGACTCAAAAATTAGTTGACAACATATGCGTTACGCTGCTCATTTTGGAGTACTGGATTATTTGGTTTCTATTATTTCTGAAGTCGAGCTCTTGATATCCACCTAAGGTCTTTGCTTAAGTTTTACAACTGCACAGTGCCATGGAGAATTGTTTGATGGTTTTGTCATTTCGGTGATTTATTATTCCAGTTCAATGTGCATTAAAAACTCAAATAGTTACCAAATATTCTAGTAAAACTACTATTTGTTTAAATATAAGATGCAATGTTTCGTTGTATCAAACACTACTCAGGTAGGAAGATTTAACGTCGTAAAGGGAACAACGGAAATACTTCGAATCGGAGCAGTGGAGGGAACAGTGGAAATACTTACTGCTTGAGGAAGGTGTTTGTTATATTGAAACGTTGTATTTTATAATTGGACAAATAGTAGTGTCCTAAAATGATTGAACTCTATTTGAGTGTTTTAATACGCAATGAACGGCAACAGTTCCACAACGTTGAGGAATTAGAAAAAAAACATTCCTGATTGATTTGATTCGTGTGCAAATTTTAAATAAGTTTTTTTCCGCTGATTACTTTTTAAGAGGTTCAAAAAATGAAAGTAGAAGGTTTTGATGATACTAATGAAGTTCATCAGCTTCTCATAAACAATGTTTTGACATCACTGTTGGAATTAATTTTTGCTTGTGAACAAGAACTTTTGGAATAAGGTACCCTGTGAGAAATAGAAACTTTTTATGGAGGTTCGATTTTATAGAAAATGTATCAATGGAACACTACTTTATTTGAAAGTACCCTTCGAAAAAATAGTGCAGGCATGGACTTTCGTGTGAAAAATTGTAGACTATGACTCAATTTACTCTATTAAGAGAAACACTAAGCTAGAAATAATTAATTTAGTAGATAATCAACAAAATACATAAATTTCAAGTTCATAGCAGCAATAATCATTTTCAAACAATTTTAATGCCAAACACTGATGACGAACGATAGATATCTGATGGGGACCGTGACTGAATACCGTAAATGTTCAACATTTCCTGTATCACAAAAGCAGACATTGATCTACGTAGCCATGCTACCTCCTAGAGTAAATGCACCTAGAATACTGCAGTAGAACTACTGTGCCGAGAGTATGGAGTATGCCGCATGAATAGGGAGCGTGTGGAGTATGCCGCATGAATAGGGAGCGTATGGAGTATGCCGCATGAATAGGGAGAGTATGGAGATTACTGCAATAATAACCTCTAATAGAAAACCCATCAGAATATCAAGCTCATAGAGAATACTACAAGGACATCAAGTTCATGGAGAATACTACATGAATATCATGTTCATTGAGGATACTACAAGAATATCAAGTACATTGAGGATACTACAAGAATATCAAGTTCATTGAGGATACTGTAAGAATATCAAGCTCATAGAGAACACTTCAAGAGAGAAGGAAAGAATAAAGAAAAGTCGTTTATTTCGGAATCAGTGACTTACGAAGTTATATAACTTTCGGTTTTTCAATTAGTAAAATTGCAGCTTTAAAATTAAAACTGGGAAGTCTCAATAGAACTTCTAATTGGGACCTGTAAAACTACAACCTTAAAATTACGTGTAGAAGTCGCATTAAAACTTCGGATCGTGATTCGTAACTCGTTCCTTAGCATGAAAAGTGCAGTATCAACTCAAAACTTAACGTGATCTTTGTGCATGATTTTTAATATAGTAATAACGGTGAAAAAATGGCCTATTGTAGCTCAGATTCGTTTATACGTATGATAAAATGCAAAAATTATAACAAAAAGTCGAACCTATTCCAAATTCTACGAGGGGAAAATAAAAAATAAAAATCGTAGTTTCCGAAATCAGTCACATACAAGGTAACCCAACCTTGAAAATAGACGTGGATGTCAAGTTGAGACTCCAGTTGTGATTCTAAGCCATCAACAAAAAACAGGATCGATTTCTCAAGCGTAGTGGTCAGGCGAAGGAAAACAAGATTGTGTTTTCATTCCGAGCCCCTTTTGTTTTGAAAATGATGTGTTCATGTTGGAAATCAGTAATCCCTTTTTTAGCTGCTATATTAAAAAATATAGCAGCCAAGAGCTTGTTGAAGGCTTTCAATGTTTCGAGGTCATTTGTAAAAATTAACTTCTTCGAATGAAGTTATTTTTCAAATTCAAAGGACGCTAAAAAAAAGTATTTGAATTAGTATTTGAGTCTCTGACGCTCCGTGCTATAAGACTTTTTTTCGTGGGCGACTGTGGCGATTCATATTTCGTCCTCGAGATTCACAACCTACTCTCTCAAAATGTTTTTGACCCTTTAAGAAAATTTGAGGTAGGCCTTCACACAATCGCCTGTCGTACGTTTCTCAATAATATAAAATACATATACTGTGACCAGTGGCTACAAAAAAAGATATTATTTATTTATGCGTTGTTACTAGCGAGCTGTGAAATATGCAGGTATAAAATTCCTGATCCATCAATATACGGCATATATGAACATGTAAGCAATTACGAGATGGACCTGTAAACAATTACGAGATGGACCTGTAAACAATTACGAGATGGACCTGTAAACAATTATGAGATGGATGAGCTAAAACGAGATAAGCATAAGATACCGACATGAGTAATAAGAGATATGAGGGATCCTTGAGAGTGGAGCACAGCTGGGATATAGCTGGGATGCAGTTGGGATGCACGTGGGAGGCAGCTTGGAAGAAACGGAGATGCAGGGGGGATGCAGCTCGGTTGAAGGTGGGATGCAGCTGGGATGCAGCTAGGATTCAGCTGGGATGCAGGTTGGATAAAGGTGAAATGCCGCTGGGATGCAACTAGGATTCAACTGGAATGCAGGTTGGATAAAGGTCGAATGCAGCTGGGATGCAACTAGGATTCAGCTGGGATGCAGGTTGGATAAAGGTGGAATGCAGCAGGGATGCAACTAGGATTCAGCTGGGATGCAGGTTGGATAAAGGTGGAATGCAGCTGGGATGCAACTAGGATTCAGCTGGAATGCAGGGTGGATAAAGGTGGAATGCAGGGGGGATGCAGGTAGGATTTAGCTGGGATACAGCTGTGATGCAGGTTGGATAAAGGTGGGATGCGGTTGGATAAAGGTGGGAAGCAGGTAGGATGCAGGGGGGATAAAGGTGGAATGTAGCTAGGATTCAGCTGGGAGGCAGTTGGGATGCAGCTGGGGTGCAGCTAGGATTCAGCTGGGATACAGCTGGCTTGCAGCTGGGGTGCAGCTGAGGTCAAACTTCAGGCAATACGTCACCCTGGATCTTCTGACTATGCCTTCAAATCCCCATCCAATCACCATCTGCCCTCAAATCCCCATGTAAACTGAAATGTAAAACCGGGGTAAAAGAAAAACTCCGCCAACACATATTTTTGAAATTTTTATCTACGCACTCATTGCATGTACTTGCAGTCACCTTCGGAAATAGTTTGTGGGGCAGGTTTATCGTCATTGCACTCTGATAATTATTTAATTAGGGTTTGTTCGAAAATATTTCCTTAAAGGATCTGATTATTATGTAATTAGGGTCTGACAGGAAAAAGTAGAGATTCTAAAATGCAAACATTTGATTCATCTTGAACTTAGCGAAGCGTTGGTAACATTCGAAATTTTAAAAGAGAGCTTTGAACTACGGCAGTGATTTTTTATAGTTGACTGGGAGGGAGATCCTGATGGGCTGCTGTATCTGTGAGAGATACTGGAATGTTGATAGTGATGGTGTGTGTTTGTATACACGTGATTGTTGCTTGCAGTCTTATGGTGGAAGTACAGGGTGTTCACAAAGTTTCTTTTCCATTTCGAAAATTTAAAACAAATGCAATTGCTAAGATGTGTTCTTCAGATATGTTCTATTGTATCCAATGCTTATTAAAGTTTTTATTCACACGTTGAATTTGTGTGTTTAAGGGAGATTGTTTGTGAAAGAGGTGCTGTTGAATGAACCCCTAAAAAATGGCTACTCCTCAAGGGGAGGCGCAATGCGTCTCATAGTTTATTGAAACAAAGTCGGATAGGCAGTCTCAGTGAAACTACAGATCTGTCTCGTAATGTCCCGTATCGAACAAAGATACGGGACACTACTGACCTAAAGCAAAGGATTACTGATGCCATTGCCACAATTGATGAGGCTTTGCTACAGCGAACATGGCAAGAAATCGAGTACCGTCTTGATGTGTTTCGTGAAACTAATGGTGACGCTAGAATTCTATCAAATGAGTTAAAAACTTTAATAAACACTGAATACAATAAGACAAATAAGAATAAAATAGCCTATCTAATGCATATGTAATAAATTTTTGAAATGGTAAAGAAACCTCAGATGACACCCCGAATATCTTTCCAAAAATGAATTTGTTACAGCCAACATTCCGGTATTTTTCACAGAACCGGCGGCCTATTAAGATCTGTCTCCCAATCAGACGTAGGAAAATATTGTCCTACAATGTCATGAGCCCAAACCACGTCTTTAAATATAGAATTTTTAAACCCTTTGAAAACCTTTAGGTGTACAAGTCGATTGGTATGTAGAATCCTGGTTTACTTTCGTTGTCACACCCAAATTACAACGATGATCAGAGTGTTCTATCGCTCCCACGACCTGGTCCCAAACGGGACTGTAGGCATCGGGAATGGATGTAGAGATGAGAGGGTGAGCACTGTATTCATTAAAGAAGGGGATCAGGGGGATATTAGTGTTTTAATTGCTAGTTTTGATGCTTAAATGTCCAATTTCATGTATCATCTTTTTGATATTACAAAGCTTTGTGAATCTAAGTGTTTGGCTTGCAGTGTAGAATTTTCCGTCATTGATTATGAAATCTGGGAATGCGGAAACGTCGTTTGTTAATGAAAATGTTTCATTTCCATTGGCTCCCCTCTTTTAACGTGTGGGATTTTTTAAAAATATACCAATTATTTTCATGTCTTTAATTCTCGTATTGGTGGGACTCAAAGCCCTGTCCTGAGTCGTAGCTTTGCTTGGCCAGTAATTCTTATATTAAACGCTGCCCGTAAATATGCTAGGTGACTCTTTACAAGGTAAGTAAATTACAAAGATCAAACAACAAATATTTAAAACGCCGTAATTGCTTTTGAAATTTTCTCCCCTCTCGACTCATGACGAAAGACTTCTTATCGTGGATTCATCGCGCTACTTTGTTGCAGGAAAATGAGTCCATTCTTGACTGCGTCGGCAGCTCAAAACGTGATTGTCAGATAACTGATCGCATAGCTTCATAGATAACACCGTGTTTTTCTTGAGAAGAAATCAATGAAATTTAATTTTCCTTCAAGGCCACATCGAGTTAGCCGGAATTAAAACTCAGATTTTTATCGTAAGCTTGTTTAAAAGTACACAGATTTTATGAAGAACATAATAAAGAAATTTCTTGACTTCTTAGTGTAATTCAAGACAGGCAGCAATTTGAATTAGGATTTTTCATCGTACAGCTTTACTGAAAACGAAGAAATTCCATTGAGCCGAGAATTATACAACCCATCTTTTTTTTGCACGGTGATTGAGGTGTGCCGGTACTAGAGCTGCTAAAGCCATGGATTCTTCAGGCAGCATTCGCTCCACTTCGACATCGAGCAGAGTCGAGCCCTACAAAGCAGAGGAATCGCCGTACTGGCCGACTGTGAACGCGCTTCCGGAGGAAACGGTTCCGGATTTTAATGAAAGTTCCGGCCGCTCAGACGGGTTCGGCACAGCTGTTGCCGCGCTCTTCATAGTGGCTGAGATCGTCGGTGCTGGCATCTTGAACCAGCCCTACGCTATAGCGCAGACAGGTATAGCGCTAACTACCCTACGCTATATCGCAAATAGATTCGACTGTATTGAAGATATAGCGCAAACAGCTCTACGGTATAGGGTAAACAGGTTCGACTGAATCTTTGTTATAGCGTAAACATCCCTACGCTATAGGAAAAGCAGTCCCACACCATAGTGCAAGCAGTCCCACACCATAGTGCAAGCAGTCCCACACCATAGTGCAAGCAGTCCCACACCATAACGCAAACAGTCCCACACCATAACGCAAGCAGTCCCGCACCATTGCTCAAACAGGTTCGACTGTGTTTCCATCTACCATCAAACCTGGCCTGTCTAACTCCTTGCCGCCCAATCAATAAATTTCTGAAATAATATAATTGGTGAAGGCCAAAAACTGATACCTATACACCTAGGAGACCTATATACCTACAAAATACTTATACCAAAAGATGCTCTGACAAAAAGTTCGACTAGATGACGGACTGCAAAAAGGAGGCATTATGGGAAATGTGTATATGATCCCAGCATTGTAAAGATAGCTCAACGCGCTCTGTTATGGAAGGTTATGCTTATGAATACTGAGGTAAGATAAGATAGCTCAAAATTGACATAAGAAATTCCCTGAAAAAAATATACGTTTGTTTACCGCTTTTGAAGTTTCCCCTCTGTAAGAAAAGAATTGTGACTTATTCACTGGAGTATATTTTCTGAGATAAAAATAGGTTTAATTTATTCCTAGGTCGATTGACAGCTTATGAAAAACTGTTATTTTCAAATCCTGCTTGAGCTCTTCTGTTGACAGCGAATCAAATTTTCCGTGAGATCTCACTGAAAACTGCAGAGGCTCTCAATATTCTGATAGGAAGTGTTTAACCGATGTTGTTTTTGCATTCGCTTTTCTCCCCCACTCGATTTTTCACCTCGCTGTCAGCAAGATCTATTTTTTGTAATCAACTCAAATCAGTCTTCCGTTATTTTTAGCACGATTCCCTCACCTGTTTTCATTCAGGAATTTTCTGCACTCATCCCTTGAAATAATTTCTTACTGCACCACCGTCGATCCACTTTTATTTTACTCAACTATTTCATCCGTATATGTCATTCTTGTTTCACCCACATATACGAGGTACCCTACTTTTGGGCCACCGTGTTTCTGACCTAATTACTTCTTCCCCTTATTTTATACTTGTTTCATACCCTTTAATTTTCTTCAATCATTACAGTCACTTATACTCCACTTAATCCCTTTCTCAGCTGTTATTTTACTCAAAATCTTCAGCCCCTTTCATGCCGCTAAATTATTTCAGCCGATTTGAAGGTGCTCAACAATTTCATCTACATTTTTCGTGCTCAATTATTTCCCCGGATTTTCCTCCGTCGAATTTCACGCCACTTTCTAGCTCATTTAAATATTTCACAAGCTCTTATCTTACTCATCCATTTTACATGAGCGACTCCAATTCGACAGGCTGGTCAGGGATCGCACTGCTCATCATCTTGGCGGTGCTGGCCAGCTTCGCGGGCACCCGCCTCAGCCAGTGCTGGCTCATTGTAGAGGATCTCTGGCCCCAGTACAGCGGCGTGTGCCGCTCGCCCTACCAGACCATCGCTGATCGGGCTTTCGGAAAACATGGCAGGTGAGTCATTATCATTATCTCTCTCTTACCCAAATTATATCTTCAGGAAGACTAATATTCAATTATCCATCCAACATCTAAAGTATTGTTGTAGGAAGACTAATATTAAATTTTCACTCTAACGCCCAATTATTCCTGCAGGAAGACTAACATTCGATTATCCCTTTACCGATTAAAGTATTCTCGTAGGAAGACTAACATGCAATTATCTTGCAAACGTCGTAAATATTTTTTCTGGAAGACAAAGATGCAATTATGCTTTTAACACCCAAAATAATTTGAAGGGCATACTGTTCTTTGCTCGACCAGTTAGCTGCTGTGCCATAAAGCGCGGTCCAATATCGTGTCGTAGCTCCTGTTCGTGTTTTGCAGAGACTAACACATTCGCTAGTATGCATAACAAAACTGTTGTATCTAATCCTCGTCGGAGACTCCGTACCCGCGGCTGTTGAACGTACTATCTCACACTTCTCTGAGCTATGTCATATTATGTCGTGCTCTGAATTGTACCACAGAGTAATTTCATTTTGACAAACTTTTGTGTGTCATTTTAAAATCACCAAACTGAAACACAATTGAGTGTCATATATACATACATGTATATATATACAACTTTATTATCGCATACTTCTCTGGGTTATAACACTGGGCAAACTCATACGTGTGTCTGTCTTGGTATCCACGACGCGAAAGTCTACGGTATTTCATGCGAAAATTTAACGTACTCTGAATGCTCAATATAATCAACAGATTGAGTGGGAAAAAATATTTTTTACTACAAAAATAAATTGTTCTCTAGCTCCTGTCCCCAATGCTTATTATCTAAGCAGTACTTGCTATATCACCACTTACAAGTCGATACATCCTTAATTATAGACGCGAAAAACACAAAAGTGAAACTCCGACCTAATTGACCAATCTACTCGATACTCTTATTTAACGAAAATGATACTTCATTGCATAGAATGCACAGAAGACTCTCTTGCAATGCAGGGTTCCACACTACGCACGCGCTCGGGTGCTGGCTGATGCTGCAGCACTGAACTAACTAGAAAAAGTCGACCCACCCAAATGTTTTAAAATGTCTTCCAGTGAATACTAAGCAATGCAATTGATTGATGATCTCAGGTTAGACGAGACGAATGCTTTTTTACGATACGCATGTCGAGAAATGAATACTGCCCTTCATCTTGTTTTGTTCCCGCTTCACATACACGAATTCGAAGCGCAAGTCTTATTTGCAAGTCTTATTTTTATTATTCCCAAGAGAAATTTTTAGCGTGCAATTATTAACAAAGGAATGGGACAAAACTCTTCATATATGAATACCATCGTCTAATCAGTCAGATGTAAGCGGAAAAGATAAAAAGAGCCTATTTATAGATAATCTCGGAAAATGTTCCCCAGTTTCGATGTAAAATCCAAATTGCAAGTAACACGAGTACGCCTCTTCAAAGCTAGCAATTTATTGATTCGTGGAAAATGCTGCCGTGCTCTAAAATTAAACGCAAATTAAACATAACACGAGTACGCATCCTAAAGGCGGGCCATTGAAGTCTGCATTCAAACAACGTTGCTGGGGTCGACGGTGGTGTACCTGATCCTCATCGGAGACTTCATATCCCTGCTCTGGAATGATATTGGCCACGGGATACCCGAGATAAGTCCTTGTGAAGGAATCCTCTTCCTCGGCATATTGCTGACACCTCTGACGTGGATGGGATCTCCCAAAGACTTCTGGTAAGCAACGGGGTCGCATTCTTTGTACTGTTAACATCTTTGAATTTTGAGGCTCGGAATGTTGTTGTGACGAATTGTATTTGCTTTGCTACAGCTGGAGCTTTTCACGTTCAGTAATGTTGCACTGTCACGCTCAGTTTTGCATAGCAGCTGCTGTGCATGAATGTACGTGCAAACCCAAGTTTGTAAATCACAGTTTTTTATAGTATCGTGCAATACTTTCAATCAAAGATGTGTGTACATAAAAAATGTTGTTATAGTTTAATCAGTAATCAAATTTCTATGAAGTTTGGTGTAATTTATTTTCAATAACTGTAACGAACAACATTAACGCATTTATATATCAATTAGTTGCACAATGTTTAAACAACAATCAATGAATAATTTTTATTGACAGTCTTCTTGGGGCATCCCTTACTTGCGACACAATTAAGTTCTTACCAGCCTGTACATATATTTATTACCGAACTAAATGAACATGATTGTCAATCATTTTGAAAAACGCTAGTTCCCACAAAGAAAATCGCTCGAGATTTATGTTACCAAATCTGGACTGGCTCCGAATTTATACTCAAAAAATTAACGAAATAAGTTTCAGCATGGGCTTATAGGATTAAATTAACGTAGGAGCACTGGCGGCAACTGCTTTGTGTTGAAAATGCACTGCTAACTTGAATTGCGTTCTTCGTGAATTGAAGAAGTTGTCGCAATAACGCTTTCTTGACCAAAAAGTGAGGGTAATTTTTTGTTCATTTTCAATATATGTTTTTTGGTTGAAATCGAACACAACCGTAGCCTCGACGAGTCCGGGAGCCGTATTTCGGACCTGTCGCTCAACTGCAGGTTTTATTCTCTTCAAGTATTTTTTCCGGCACATGGGAGCCTTACGGACTGCCGTTTGAGGAAGCATTTTGTATTATATTTCCATTAGCCCGTCCTTCTTCAGGTAGCCTCAAATAATACCTGGCGTAGAAGTGGCTTGTTATCCTTAATATAAGTGTTATCTCATACCCTAAGAACAAAAATTAAAACCATAACAATAAACACTAATTTTGGCTCATATGTAGAGTTTGCTGCACGTTGGAGCCATAATCCCAGCAAAGCTTGTGAATGATAATAATTTTCTGTATTACCTACCGCGTACTATGCTAGTTGCGTTCACATCCCGTTAACCGTTGCAACATCCCGTCTACCGTCCGTACAGGTGGTCGTCTCTGATTGCCGTGATTACGACCGTAGCAACTGTGGTGGTGGTCATCGTGGAGGTAATCAGCGAAGCTCCGCAAGAGAATCCTACATTCGACCCTCCAACTCTACGGAGTTTCTCCTTGGGATTTGGGTCCATATTATTTTCCATGGGAGGAGCTTCCATATTTCCTTGCATCCAAAACGACATGAAGCATCGCGATCAATTTTCTTTAAGCATCATCTCTGCGTTTGGTAGTAAGTGACGTCTGATATGTATTATTTACTGTATCGCTTGATTTATTACAATAGTTATCGTTGTCATGAGTTGAATGATAGTGCCTTCCAGACGTCGTCTAGTGTTGAATGATTGTGCCTTCCTGACGTCATCTTGTGTTGAATGATTGTGTCCTTCTGACGTCGGTTTGTGTTGAATGATTGTGCCTTCCTGACGTCGTCTTGTGTTGAATGATTGTGTCCTCCTGACGTCGTCTTGTGTTGAATGATTGTGCCTTCCTGACGTCATCTTGTGTTGATTGATTGTGTCCTCCTGACGTGTTTTTACTAATTTCAAGTTAAACACCTCAGTAAAAGTTCATTGTACAGCCACAAATGTCACTATAGTTAATTGTAATTAAGGTGAACTATTCCACAATGTGCCTTTTAAGAAACGCCTGATTAGCACACCTTTTCCTGTACTCGTGAACAAGCCAGCGTGCTCGCTAGCTCAGAATTTTCATCCCCAGCTTGCATCTTTGAAGGATGAGTAATAAGAAATAATGCTCCTGAAAAAATCTCTATTTTTCGGGAATATTTTTAGACAATAATCCGGCTGCGTTTAATATAAAAACGAGCATACGTGTAGGCGATCAGGGATATTCATACAAATAAGTTTGGGAAACTACAATCCACATTTAAACCGTGAAATGGAAGCCTCACTCACTCTCTGAAAAAATCTTCACAGGGCTTGGAGGAGCATTAATCTCACCTTAATTTCCCCTTGACGAAGATTACATCAAGGAGTTCTGAGTTCACTGCACCGACCACTCTCCCAATCCTGCACAGAGGCCTTTATTTTCGTGATTTTTCAGATCTTGATGAGGTTTTCTCTTCTCAGTGTTGAGCAATTCCGCATTCAGTCACTTCCTTTCGACCCACACCCGTTTACGGGGGTCTTGCACTCATGTGCCTTTTCGCGTGCGAAGAAAATTCAGGAGAGGCGAAATCTGCCCTCAGAAATATTGAATGTTCGTGCGAAATGTATTTGAATGCGAATGTTCTAGTCTAAGTGCTTAAAGAAGAGATAAAAGTTGTGTTCACCTCAAACATCCCTGAAAACGAGCTTTTTGGCACATTTTATAAACATTTTCCCGGTATGTTAAATTTTGCAAAGTTATCTGAGGGCATGCAGCGTTGAAGAAACGAAGCACGTTTTAGTCGATTTCTGTTTATCACTTTTTCGAGGTATTTTCACCTACGTAATTTTTTGTATAAAATAATAATAACATTCTAAACATATTCCCAATAATTTCAGAGGCTTGAATCGGCATCTCCAGTCTTGTTTTACTGCATAAGGTGATAGTGCATTTGACATAATAGTCATCATATTGGCAGTAATAGTACGCTCGAAAGTAGCAGCTACTGAAATTTTAAAGTAATCTTTCTTGAAAAATTATTCCTCACCAAAACCGTTTTGTGTTGTAAATTAATTTGTAGACGTTCTTCCACACCCATTCTAAAGTTACCAAAAGATTCCAGTAATTTTTTAGTTAGCCATTCAGTGTACCATATATTTCCCAATAGTCTGTCACGAAACATTTAATTCTGCAGTTAATTTCAGATTAAACTGATAATATCAATTTGTTGATCAGTAATTGAATGATTTGGAATTCAAACACTCCAGATAATTCAATTATATAATTGGTTGTGACACTTGAATGAATTCTTTCGAAGTTAAATTATACGATACCTATCTATCACTAACACCATTCACTGTGAAGGGTCTATACTTTTGATAAATACCGAAGAGTCATAAGCAATTTTGTGAGAAATGAATGAGTGGAAGAATCGATTCCAGTGTAAGAATTCAAGTTCCGGTAGAGGCGTTTGATGATCATGTTAAAAATGAGTCAAAATACCCAATTGATGCTCTGACTGACGGTAAATATATTGGAAATTTCTAAATCAACTTCAAAACTTGGATGATTTCCTACTTTTTATTGTTTTCAGTAACATGTATGTCGAAACCTAATGCTAACATGCAGCAGGAGTCAACGCAAGTAACACTGGGGGTTTGCAAGTGCTCTTCCTCAGCCAAAAACTCTTCATTCGGTCATGACCACTTCCGCTGCAAGCTAACGCATCCGCACTCAAAAAAAAGATAGCGTCTTTTTTCATCACCTCGATTGGAAACATCACGTTAAAAACGCTTTGATTGTGTTTTCTTTTTATCAGTTCTGGATGTGATGTACTGTTCAGTGTAGTATTACACCTAACAACTGCGATTTTTCTTTCGAAGAAGTTACTCTGCCTGCTCGCGCTAACCTATTCATAGCCTAGAACCATGCTCGTTCCTTTATTCAGCAGCTTTGGATGTGATGCATTTATTGGCCTCGCAGAACAACCGTTAGATAGGGTTATTTTCGCAGCAACGTACTACACGTGTACTCTGGCGTTCAAACCTTTCATACACATTTTGTCATTAATTATAATGGACGTGTTACCAAAAAACACCTTTTAAACATTATCGACGTTTTCAGCCTAAGCCTATTTTGAACAAAAACCTGCGCTATACACACATGTCTCCGTTTTTTCCTTCAGTTCTGGACGTGCTGTACCTGGCAGTATCGTGTTCGTCTTACGCGGTGCTGGGCAGCGACGCACCGGCCAATATTCTCGATGCCATTTCAGGCCTGCCAGTCACAGTCATCAGGGTAAGAAAGTTTGAAAATGTAACTGAAATTAGTGAGTCATGTACTGGACCTAAAGCACGTTCATGAACATTTGTTCTACAAACCATTCACTTGAGAGTAACAGTTATGTATGTATGTGTATTGAACTTTGCTTCGGAGAATTTTCAAGGGTCAAATCACTGATATTTGTGACTCATGAGCTGGAGAGCCGCAAGTTAGTGAATTTTAATATGACAATCTAGGCCGTGGAGAGTGACCAATATAATTTCATGATATCAAATTAAACTGAGGGAGAATTTACCACGTGAAATTTTTGCGCTAATAGTACGCTGTTATTAGCCAATTCGAGCAAAATAGTTTTTTCATGTAAAAATGAACAGTTAAAAAGTTTAAATTCATCAAATTAGGAGCCTGAAGCATTTATGAAACTCTGTAGTAGATCAACGAGATTATTTTTTCATCTTTGATCAAACTTTTCGGCCGTCATGCGACGAAATCCTTCAGAACTGGTTCCACTTTTGGCTGGCATGGACCTACAAATTTTGCCATTCAAAAATTTGCTTAAGTCACTAAAAGAAGCTAGTAAGTGAGCTAAAGGTGAAGACTATGTGAAGGATGTTGTAGAGTTTCGTATTCAAAGTCTTAGAGTTTAAAGCAATGTCTTTCTTGCAACATACTGAAGCAATGTCTTTCTTGCAGTATGGCCGTGCCATACTGAAATGCACTCTAAGGCCAACGCAGGTCCCAGTGTTCGCAAGCGAGCTTGCATTTCAACGGGTTAATTTAATTAACACGTTCCACCGCGTATTGGGCTTCGGGTGCAATATACAAGCAATTCATTCCACTGTTGGGTAATGGTTAGCTTGTAAGTCAACACTCATATTTGATTGCTTTTAAAGAGAGCTCTTGTTGGTATAATTAAAATAACTAAGCCCGTTAATCCGAGGAAAGAGAAAAAGCGAACAAGAAAGAAGCGCGTGTAATTCTAAACACGACGTGACGCCAAATCCAAACCTAACCTAACCTAATCCAACCCAACCCAACCTAACCTAACCTAACCTCACCTCACCTCACCTAACCTAACCTAACCTACCTAACCTAACCTCACCTCACCTCACCTCACCTAACCTAGCCTAATCTAACCTAACCTAACCTAACCTCACCTCACCTAACCTAGCCTAATCTAACCTAACCTAACCTAACCTAACCTAGTCTATCCTAACCTAACCTAACAACGAAGAGCCCCTATGCAGGGAAAGTCTTAAATCTCCCCTGCATTGCTTCGATCGGCTCTCAGAAAGCTGCAGCGGACAACACCAATTGATGACCATCAGACAGCCACCAAAATCTATCGCTGATGCAAGTTTAGTTTCGGGAAATGTTTGTGGAATTCATCACGATCAACACACTGACTTGATCGTTAACGATTATCATAGGCCAGGGGAAGTCCACTTCTCGTCACGAGTGACTTCGTTCAAGAAAAGGATCATTAGTGTTGCACAGAGAGAGCATCGAGCACACTTCAAAACATCAAATTTTTAACTCATCATTATGCTCATGAGGTATTTAATCAATAAGCTTTTTCGCCTTTCCAATAGTCTGCAACTGGCATAAGACTGTAACTGTATTAACATCAAGAGTCTGAGACATTTTTCTCACACCTTGATATGGATTCCGCTCATCAAATTTTTTTCAGCCGTTCATTGTCAAGATTGCATGACCGTCTTTTAACACCATCTTCATTGTTCTCGTAACCATTACGAAATTTCTGAAACCATTGTCGTATTGACCGATCATTTGTGGATTCTCTGTTTAAATCGGCTACGTTCGGGAGGCACTGTGCTCAAGTTTGACCTCATGAAAGGAAAGTAAGTTAAAGTTTTTTCGTATATGCATAATTAAGGGCCTCCAAGCATCATGAATAATTTGTGTACAAATAAAGTTGAAAGTTAGTATTAAAGAGCTCATTCAGTATTAGGTGTGCCACATTTCACCTATACGATAGTGAAATAGGATTTATCAGCGCTATACTTAGATTGGCCAATTTATTTGTAACAACTTAATAAATAGCACCAGTGCTTGTCATTTGAATCAATGATCAGTACTTGCTATTTGTCGATACGAGCAATGTCGGCAGTAATAAATAGATCATAAATATAATAAAAGCTCTACTACAATGGTATGCTCATAATAGCAATAAGTGTATGAACTATCACGTGATTTGATAAAAATTTTGAACTGAATCTACAACATGAATAAATTTCCTAAGAAATTATTACTCCATATTATATTAAGAAAAAACATTGATGCCACGATTGCCATTTCCGAGGGAACCTGGAACCTTTCGAACACAGTCGAAAAAGATATGTACATTTTCAGTCCATCATTATATTGAAAGTAAAAAACACGCTTGTAAATAGCTCTCATAATTTTATTCCGAGTGAGTCACGAGCGACAAAAGCGGAAAAACACAATTTCAACAAGCTGTGCTTTGCCGGCATATAAATTAGCATGAGAGAGCCGCTGTGGCTCAGCACACGTTTTCCACGAATTTGCCCCTAAATTGCGTGACGTCCGCTCTAAATTGCGATGAAGAAACATGACCCAGCACCAAACAAGTTTTGGCTTACGTAACACAAAGAAAATGATCACAACGCAAATGTTTTTTTCGCACTAGTGGTTGTCCGTTGTTTCAAGGAACACGTAAGTTCCATTCTTTATTAACCTTCTCTCGCTCTTTTTATAATTCCCACTGTGCTACTTGAGAATCTGCAAGTCAATTTGCCCAAGAGTTGAATTGTGCCTTACTCACTGTAGTTTAGTTCAAATATCACAAAGGGAGGCATGCAGATCACCATTTGCAGCACACGTCACGTGCCATGCTGTGCCCGCATCAAATTTGCAAAGCCACACCTGGCTGGAGTTGAAGAACTATGTCAGCATTCGCCTCTCAAAATTGTGCTGTGCGCCCACCTGGCTTAATAAACGTTTCGCCGCCCCACCGAGGAGTTTTAAATAAAAAGAAACAAAAAAAATTGGTAATCAAAATTATAGAATACTAGACCAGCCGTGACCCGTTGGGTCAAATGAAGTTGATCAAAATCAAACCGTATCCCGAAATATATCCTATGCAGTTAAGCCGGTACCCACAATACAGGATTAAACGAAGAGTATAAATTTCGAAGATCTCAGAGCCGACAGACAGACGATTCTGCCCTTATTCTCATTCCCGTATCCGCTTTACTAACTTGCCCGACTTAAATTTCTTTCTTTTACATGAAATATGTGTATATTTTCCCTTCTGTGCGCGGTTTCAAGCAAGTAAATAAGCAAGACGACCAAAGTTTTAGTGTTATACTTGATTCTAGAATGTAAATGATCTCGTGAAAAATTTAGGCAGAGTGCAACGTGAAGCTTACGAGTTGTTCTCTTTTTCGTTTTTTTTTGTGTTGCATTAGAAGGTGCGCAATGATGTTCTCTCTCGGGTGGTCTTCGCTCGGACAGCAGAGATGGAATGAGGCGACGGAGAGACGCTGTAACCCTTCCGAAGATCATACTCTCCCTGAACATGAGTGAGAAAATACTCATTGGTATTCCGAAAAAATGCTATGAAAATACTATGTCCAACCGAAAAAGAAAAACTTTGAACACATTACATTAATTGAAATAATTCTCGATAGTGAAGCTGATGAAGAAAAAGCTAAATGATTAAACAACACTTACAGAATAGCACGTGAAGGTAAGAAATATGTTTTCAAATAAATTACGCCACGTTGTGCGATTTAAATTTTTGTCACAAATTTCCCATTCGAATTATGTAATACATGAGAAGGACAGATAGTCAGCTCGCAGAGGGAATCCGAGTATCATGTCATGACCTGCTATGATAATGCATTGACATTGAACAGTATACGGTCTTTGATAGTTTTCATATTCTGAATTTCAATTTTCTGAGTTCCCCCTAAAAAAACATATTGACCTGTAAGATATTCGACGTGGTAAACTTCTAGGAGCCAGAGAATGCATAAAAAACATCAACGAATAAAACAAGTGATCAAAAGAAACAGATGATGTTGTTAATGTCAATATCCGATTCCATTGTAGAATTCGAGCCAATTTCGGTATCCTAAAATGGCGTCCTCGAGGCACTAAAATCCTAGCGAATTTTCTACACTGGCGGGACAAAAAAAGGGTTTTCAGAACATTTCTGTAAAGAACAGAAGATATCGTAGGACGCGATGCGTAGTAAATGTTTTACTTAAGTAATAAAAAACTCTTACCTCATCTTCCATTGGCGGAAAAGGGAAGCATCCGCGTGCAAGTTCGCTGCTTCCAAGGCGGTTGGCGGCTTCCTGAAGGCTGCTTGTTCCAGCCTGTCGTGGCCAGTCGGAGGCCTCAAATCCCACGTGCGCATCTCGACCGACTCTCATTATTAGTATTTGACTGCATAAACTACATCCTCATGCGGACATATCATGTTCCTTTAACTCTATTTTCCTCTCATGGCATATAGAGGTAGATTTTTCGTAGGGGTAGGATTTAACTTCTGCGCAAAACTCATGCCGAAATAGACCTTAAAAAAGTTACCCCAGACACCTAAGGGTGTTTTTCTAATTGGTCTATTTCTACGGGCTTGCCTACCACGATTTTCCCACACCGCGAACTAGTTCGCGACACAGCGACGCTTTGGGATTGTGGTTTATGTGATCCTGAATTCATCCTGGATTTTTGATTCTCATTTTACGCAGAACAGCAAAGCCTGGAAATTCTCAACTAGCAAATGCCAGTTACCGGTGAATCAGAAATCTGGTCCTATATACAGCCTTCCTGAATGAGTGATGTTGGGCCTAAAAGAGTGAATTATTCCCTAGAGTCTCCAAAAAATTCTCGTGAAGGCTAAGATTTTTCGACTTGATAAGTCGTCGTGAATTACAGTGTTCTTCCCGCAGTTCTTTGATTACATAACTCTCAAGCATTCCTCTTTTTTAGTGCTTTCATGAATGTGCCTTCTCTAACAAGTGTCTTTAACAAAAATTCTTAACAAGAATATGGTCTTAGATACGACAGTCTTGCTCAACAGGTTCTCGTAGTGCAAGTATTTACGTTATTATTTTTTATCTCCGTAACAAAACACATCAAGGTTATCCTTGTCCGTCATTCTAGAGAGCGTCCCTCATCAGTTTCGTGGCTCTTACTAAGTTAGCTCTTGATGCTAGCTCCGGTGAGACGTTCCGGGGAATTTTCTTCCAGTATTTCGAAATTAATGCAGCTCCCTTTGATGTTGGGCCCAATAAATAATGCAATTTATTTTTCCAAAATCAGCGATGTTACCAAACAGCATCACGAATAATTTGCTCTTTAGAACTCTAATGAAGGTACAACCGCCTGCCGTATAGCTCGCTAGATCTGTTCGAGCAGCCAACCGACAACTGCTCTACAGTCAACCCCCGCTTAGAGCGGTATCAACTAAAGCGAGCATCAAATACCACAAAAAATAGTTGTGTCGTAAAAAGTAAAACTGGAGAGCGTGTTAGAAGAAGAAAATTAGAAAATAGAGTAATCCATTACTGAAACCCATGCAGGGCTCTATGCGTGGGGCAACTGAAGAGTGGTTGCTTGCTGGCACCGAACTAGCGCTCTATACGGCGGCCGACTGTAGAGCGTTTGTTTGCCGGAACCAACCTGTCGCTCTATGCGGGGGACGACTGCATTGCTTTAACAACTGCTAGGTCATTGGAAAAAATGCATGATTAAATAGCTGCTGCACTAAGCATTACAGTAGTCAACGGCTTTAGGCTTTTGTTGATATAACGGATCTATCTTTGATTAAGAGCAGAAAAAACTACTTGAATATCTATAAAACCGTTTATGGAGTACGATAAATTCTATTATGTGAATATAACGAAGCTCGTATTTTCCTGGTGCTCGTACGGTTCGTTATCATCGTACGAACGACAATGAATCCAACGACTGAGACTTGTATACATATAGGAAATTAATGTTATTTTAAAAGACTTTTTGAGTATACGATATACACTGTGATATCTCACGTAAATATATTCTAATATTGTACCACGTATTGGATTTGATCCTTAGATTTCGTGAAAATGTTATAAGCACTGAGACTAATTTTGATGCTTAAATTTAAATGAAACGAACACGAAATGCCCCGTAATGCTTGTATCTAAATGAAACGAACCCAATATGTCTCGTCAGCCTTTATCGTTCGTTCACATCGCAAATTTTCCCTTCAAAACGATTGAAGCAGAAACACATATTAATGAGCGTCTACGTACCCTTGCCTTAGCTTCAGGAAGCGCGTCTGTCGTGTTGCTGGCTCAGAATATCGGATATTTTGGCCATTCCGCTTCATTGGTTTCTCAGTGAGATTCACAGCGATTGAACGGACGAACACCGTTCCCATCTTCGGCGGCCGGCAAAGCGAAATTGCTCAGTAAATTAGGAAATGCCCGATGAAACGCGTAACAAACGCAGTGATATTACATCTGTGTTCGCTAAATTGAAAGTTTAGCGTAATTCTAATTTCATGGTGCTCAATTTGAACATTAACATAGAAAAAAGTTACCCATTATAGGGTTTGATGATGATTGATTCGTTGCAAAATCTTTACAATCAAATTCCGGAGTTGATGAAATGATTGGGTTTCGTTTCACCTCATAAAACAAATTTGTGCATTAACCAACAATACGCGAGGCTTCGGGTTTCTGTATTGCCTGATGATTACATGCGTTGATTTATATGAAACCTTCGCAAAGCACCAACAATATTGCAAGTGGTCGTTTGGCTTCTTTAACAGAGAACAAAGCAGCCACTGAAAATTTTTCCTTATTTCACTCGCGATCGATTCTCCGCTCAAAGGCTCTGCGTGATCGATAGAAAAATCTGCGAGCTTGTTCTTCCCGTTCACCAACTAATTCGAAATTGTGCGCAATTTCCTCTAATTAATGGTCCTAACTGCAGCCGACGTTCAGAACTTGTAATTAATTATAGGCCGTCGAAATATTCCGTCAACGAAGTCAAAAGATTCTTCTTTGCGTCCAGCTTATTGGAAGCATCGAAGGGTTACGGGCCAAATGGCTGTTGTGACGGGCACGCCGGCGAGAATGAATGTTGCTCGACATTTGACGATGAAAAATCGCCTTGCATAGATTGTAGCTGCGATACTGTATTTACAATACATCATCTATTTTCTGAGAGAGTCAAATTGCGATAAAGGATAGTTATACAGCAGTTTTAAAAGTTCTCGGATTTGATTTACACTTCTCTTTGCTACTTTCAGCAAAAAATGCGTGTGAATTCAACGTTAGTGGCCTATTCAGTATTGCTAAAATCTTAATTGATGAGTGAATTTATCAAATAGGCTGTGTAGTTGAGGAATCCTTCACGATGCTGAACATTTTCATATTAACCATGATCATTAGCATGAACTTTTTGAAAACATTATTTAAATTAAATTCGTTAAGAAATTTAAAAATTCAAGGAAAGTTGTTCAGGGGGAAAATTGAGGGTATCGTTCCAAAATTAGCATGTGAGATATCGTCGATGTCTCATTTTGACGGCGGACTCACGTCTTTAAGCTCAGATTTTTCAGTTTAGAGTCAAAAAATTGTGGAGTGTACCGTCGGAAAAGTTAGAGCTTTATGATTAAAGAATCTGAAACTCATCAAAATCGCTAATTCGCAAACGCGGAGTTTTGTTCATTATAACGATTTTCTTAATTGTTCTAGGGATTATATACATGCTTCATCGAATTTATTGTCAGTTTTATTCGCGTACTGACTTGAAGATTGCAGGACGCAGCAAAATGTTAAGAGACATTTGGTAAAGAGATATAAAATGAATAATTATTCAAATAACCTGCTTTTAAATTTTTTATGTGTACGTTGTACAATTTCGTTTCATTTCACTTAAAGTTACACAACACAAATTTTCAATTTTCAACGCTATGGAGTCCACAAAGTGTCGATAACGAAAGCTGCTCATAACTTGACGAGTTATCCCATGTAAAATGGCGGCAATTTCCTGACGAAAGTTTTTTTATTTTTCAATAGCTCGAGTTTTGGTTTCAACTATCCCCACAGGAAAAACCCGCAACGGTGATCACACGAGCCAACGGATATTGCTGTGCAACTTGGGGTACCATTGCCATGCTGGCAACATTCCTCTCAAAATCCCCGTCGAACGTCAAAAGAGCAGTAGCCCCATGTTGCTTTAAATCAAACATTACATTAAAAATGCTTTTACAAGGTGAAATTTTCATGTTCATTCTTTATTTCATTTTGCTCTCATCAAGCGGACAAAAGTGTTGAGACCATTTTGCCGTTCACGGAGTTTGGGAACGCGGTGGAAAACGCGTTCCCTCAGAAGAGGAGGGCAGCACGAGCTCGTCAGGATGTGAAGACATTGAACTACTCAACTCGAGTGGTCAGCAACTTTTATGCATGCGGATGAGCGAAGGAAGAGTGAATGTCCGATTAAAATACAAAGTTTTACAATTTTTCCAAATAAATTTCAGCAGAAATAGGTTATCACCGTTCGATTAGTGATAAGCAACAATAACCAGACAAACAGTTAATTTTAACTAAAGTTCTGACGAGACTGGCACTGTGACATTCACTATGCGTACGGAAACGGACAAAAAACACTCAAAAAGAACGGACAGAATGCAAACAACGGGTAAAATACTGACAAACATAGACAGAATGCTCACAAAAAAGAGACAGCATGCGCACAAATAACAGAACTCACACGAAAACTGATAGAATACATAAAAATCAAGAACATAATGCGCACAACGAATTGAATTCACCCAGAAATGGACAGAATATACACTACGGGTAGAGTCCACACAAAAATGGACAGACTGGGATGAAAAAGAACAGATATTTCAGATGCGAGCAGATGAGATGCATTTCAGATTAGGTGTCCCAATAAAGTTGTCCTGGTAAATGAATAAACATTTGTACCGCTGATGGGACGATTTTGCTTGTATTCTGTTCGTTTTGTGTGCAATTTGTCCCGTTGTGTGATTAGGTTAAGTTAGGTTGGGTTAGGTTGGGTTAGGTTAGGTTAGGTTTGGTTAGGTTAGGTTGGGTTAGGTTAGGTTAGGTTAAGTTAGGTTAGGTTAGGGTAGGCTAGGTCTGGTTAGGTTGGGTTAGGTTGGGTTGGGTTAGGTTGGGTTAGGTTGGCTTCGGTTGGATTAGATTGGGTTACGTTGGGTTAGGTTTGGTTAAGTTAGGTTAGGTCTCGTACAGCTGAAAAAAATGCACATAAAAACGAAAAAAATACAATAAAAAATTGTCACACCGGCCATTTAAATTCTTATTTATTCGCCAGTACAACTGAATTTAGACACCTAATCTGAAATGCATTCTACTTTATAAGTATTATACAGCCCTTCATATTTTGATTGATAGCAAATCAACATCATTAATTTTGCCACGTGTATTTTAATTGAACTAAGCTGATGGTCGCGAAAGATAAACGCTTGATCGAAGCTTGGAAATATTCAACCATTTCAACAGTTTAACAAGTGAGGGACACTAAATTCGGAATGCACCTAGAAAGCGACTGAGATTTGTGCGTAATTAGGTCGCAGTGTGTGTGTACATTGGCAGCTGAGCGTGCCTATTTTCATCGCTTGATATCTCCGGCCAGTGACTCCCAAATCCTCGATCCTAATGGCCAATCTAAGGTGAGATTGCGTGTTTCCCTCAGGTGTTGCTGCTGGCCCATTTCCTCTTCGCCTTCATCATCAACGTCAACCCTTCGATGCAGAGCTTTGAGGAGCTGTGCGGGCTCGAAAACCGTGAGTAATTTCACACAATAATTTTCACGTGATCAATGTTTTTTAATATTCGGTGCATCATCTTTTGAAGGTGCATTAACTCTTCATTGCATGTGGAACAAATACTAATAAATGACTGTATTTCCTGTTGGTTGGCTTAATTTTTGTTTAAGCAAGTACACAGTGTATGTGAATGTAATTATACTGAGCGGTAATGGGTTGAGGCATGAAGTCTGGCTATCCATATGATGACATCTGCAAACTGGATTTAAAAACAATAGACTGTAATTTACGTGATAATAATTATTGTGCATAACTCGTCTGCTGGGACCCACTCTAAGTTTTAATTCGGAACATCAAGAATTGTGCATACATTTGGCCGCTGAGGCGCAGATATGGGCGACGAAGAGTTCATTAAATTATCGACGGGGCGGCGCAGGGGTCAGACTGGGGTGCTACAGTTCCGGTTGCATCTTGTTGTTTGAAGAAGAAACGTTCGATATTTAGGTCTCATCTCTGTCAATAATTGCCCTACCAGGAATAATTTAAGTTTTTGTTTTGACGTGCGGACCTAATTTAAGACTTTAATTGAATCATTCAACGTCAGCCGTCAAGTGATGTTCATCACAGTGAGTGATTTTATCAGTATTTTTGGACGGATGAGGGAACATTCCTGGAGTAGTGTTTACTGATATGGCGTTTTACCCTACGCTCGTAATTTTGCATATTACTTCTGTTAGGTGGAACTGATTTGCTGTAGTGATAAGTGTGGAATCAATGTACATAATGCTAAATTTCGATCATCTTGCATGCTTGATTGTTTATAACCGCACGCACTGTTTTCTGTGATGACATAAGGCGGAAATTCAGAACTCATCTCCCAGTACTTAAATAAGTTTTTTCATAGTAACATGGTTACGGTTCATTGGGACTAAAGTTAACGAATAATTTTTTTTGTTTGGCTTTGGATATATGCTAAGATATAAAGAAGAATCAAGAGGGCCTCAAACGGAACTTAAAAAGGTTTGAAATATTGTATCTTACAATTTGTACAACACATATACCCTAGGAACAACTTGGATGCTACCCTGAAAGAGGGCAACATCATGTGCACGAGATTGGTATAAAGCATATAAGAAGTTCTACTCTACTACGTGCGTTCGCACATTTTGATATTATCCCATATATTTCAATAACCCAGTGCTGCTCGCTTGGTTGGTTGGTCTTTCCGTCCGTCCATCTGCCTGTACGTCCGTCCATCTTTGTATCACGCTCTTAATTATTAAAGATTTAGATAGGAGACAATGCCTGCGCCCGTATTCCTAAACTGATAGCGAGACTGTCAGACAAGGCAGTCTGTATCAGTGATGCTGAAGATAACATTACTTCATGTCAGAGTTACTGTAAACAAGAGGGCATCTTTAGAAGTTGATATCATTCGTCCCGCCATTTTTAGCTGGGCGTGTCCACTAGTGAGAGGCTACCAGACAAACGATTTATCGGTTCGCGTCAGCTGTACGGTGCGTTTGCCACAAGCACTGTAGTTGGTGCCTTCAGTGTAAAATTGGGATATTATTAGCGAGTTGGACGTACCATTTTGAGCCATTACAATATATGCTCTGTTCGCACCGAGAGGAACAGCGACTGGCACTATGTTTTTTGATACTCGGATAGTTTATTAGCTTATGTATTTTCACTGAATATTTTCATTTACTTATTTCACTTAGTTCAATTCCAGTTTATGTGTCAGACAAATCTTGCTGTTAATTTATTCAAACAAACCTAAATGCTGCGTATGTGGAAAAATTGTACTATCATATGTATTAGAGCAAAAGTTGAAGGAGCTCCAGGTTTGTTTGTAGATAGAAAATTTAATTTCAAATTTTTTATTAGATTTATATCTATGAAAGTACCGAGCCTTCGATCAAATTCAAGTTGGTCTGCATTCAGGGCAAACGAAATTACCAAAAGCATATTACATCCTGGAACTTCAACGTCACACTTCGTATTACAAGTACAAACGCACACATCAATTTAGAATTTTTCTTGTTTATCGAAAATGTTGTGGCAGAACATCCAAACATCTGCAGGCTGCAGGTATTTTTACCTAAACTTCGACCAATGAATCCCCCAAGGCCTGCGTATATATTGTCTTGAGCAAAGTAAAAGACAAACGGTCAAATTAATAACACACTGGCGTCGTTTATCAAGTGCCATGTGGGGACTGTCTTAGGGAAACGGCAAAGGAAGTAGGGAAGCGGCAGCACGAATGAGCCATCAACCGGCAGGGGTGACTCCTCCAAAATTTTCCAACATGTGGACATGACTGCCTACACCATGTGGTGGGAACATGTGGGTGTTCAAGACCAACAAAAAACATCCAAGGGCCCGGAAGTGTTTGGAGTCATTCCAGGCACCATGTGAAAGCGCCTTCAACCGGTCTTTGGAAGTTCCGCCCCAATGTTTCCCAGTAATAAGAAAAGTTCTAAATTAGTTTGAATGTTTGTAAATGGGATACGAGGTTTGGGTTCACAGGTCCTGGGATGCTATTTGTTTCTAATAATTTCACTTGCCCTGAATGAACACCAACGTGATGTTGATCAAAAGCTCTATTTTTTATGAGTATAAATCTCAGAAGAAATTTGAAATTGAAATTCCAATCCTTTATATTTGAGTGTGGATCCTTGCGTTAATTTACGGTAAATGTCATATTACTTCTTTATATTGTGTGTGTAACACAAAAAATTTAGATTGTTAGTCTCCTCGGACAATAATTTAGTCACTATCTACTACTATGGGGCAGGGCCTCCACGGTCACCAATAATGGCGGGAATTTTGTGCATTGAGTCTACCAGTGTCCTAATGAACCCCCGGTCTATTTTATTTCCCTCTCTCATCAACTGATCTCGTCGTGTGGCCTCAGTACCTGAGCGATCTTTTCGATGTCTAACTTATCGTTCTAGGTGGTTTGACATATTTTCTATTGGGTTATGTCCGGTGATTTAGCCGGCCAATCTAAATGTCTGACATATTCTTAATGACTCTCATGCTAATTAATGACAGTTCTAGCCAGTTGTAACAAGTGGTTGTCATCCTCAACAGGAGCTTAAAACATTACTCCAGAGCCCGAAAATAAGGCGGTTCATTTTTTGTGCATCGAGCACATTTCAGTGTCAGATTTTTACCTAAAGGTGTACTCCTTGTATTTTAAAATGCATGTCAACGTAAGAGTACTTTCTGTAGGGAACTTCGTTTGTTGCATCATACGAGAGTTCAACTTGAGAATGTGTACTCGGTACTAAATGTTTGTGTCAGTGTTACGTCATCTGTTTCAGTCTGCATAACAGCCAATGCACAGACGGTGCGTAGCGGTGTGACGTGATCACGAGATATTAATCTTACATTCAGACGGCACAGGACATGGGATAAAATCCAAGAATAAACCACTCGGCTCGTTCCTGTTGCCATTTTCTATTCTTTTCAATTTCAGCTTTCACTTATTTTGTTAGCCTCTCTCGGGAGCTCATAGCTTTCGGATAGAAAAAACTCTTCCTCTACTCCACCGAGATCTTAGTACCGCCAAGAAATGAGTCGATAAAGAATAATGAATTAATCGAGCTAACAAAGGGAGAAAGTAAGTTCCAATTAAAGACAACTGATTCGCACGTTGAAGGTGCTGCCCACACATGTCACAGTTCGAATAGCATAACACTAAAACTCTGATCACCTCGCTTGCTCGATTGCTTGTAACCGTGCACACTCTTCAGTCATAACACTGGGCAGAAATTCAAAACTCGTGTCTCTGTAATTAAATAAGAGCTTGCGCATCGTATCATGGTTACGATTCTTCGGGGGTTGAAGTGAATGACTTATTTTCTTTCGATTTGGAAGTTTGTAAGGAAATGAAGACGAAACATGAGGGGATCAAATGACATCCCAATCTCCCATGTACTATACAGGGTGGCCAAAACAAATATTATTTTTTTTAAATACTCATAACTCCGCAACTAATGACCGTAGAAACTTCTATGCGATCGCATATTTACTGCCATTCAATGAAATTTTATCAGGCCATATCATTCTGCATTTAAAGGAATAGTTCACGAATAGATGAACGATAAATGAAAGTCGTGTTTTTATCATTGCTCGAGGGCAATTCTTAAGACACAATCTATGTTTTTGGTTCATAAAAGTAGTAAATATGTAATATACAACAGAAAAAATAGGATAATAAAATTTTCCAATTAAAATATTTAATTTTTACTTGAGCACAAGAAAATACTGTTTCCGTTATAACCAAAAACCCTCGTCGTTTTCGAGGCACTTTGAGAATCGGTCTCTGATTTCCAACATTGATTTTTTAATAGTTTCTGGATGGTTTCAAAATTCATTAAAATTTTGAATGCTGCGATAACGCAATTCTTCAAGGCTGTGCGGAGGCATTTTATCAACCTTAAAATGGCCCCCAAAGGAAAAAATCGACCGGAGTCAGATCGGGACTGCTAGGTGGGCATTGTACCGCATACCCAACTGCAATGACACGAGTCCCAAAAACTTCTGTTGAAGTGTTCTTCACGCGAATAATTCTGTGACATGGAGCTCTGTCTCGCATCCACCACACTCTGTTGAACCTTTGCTCGTTACCAGCCTGCATCTGTGGAATGATCTCCCTGTTGAGCATGTCTAGGTATTTATCGCCATTTAAATTCCCTTCATAGATAATTGGAAAATTGAAATGACTGAAAATTAAAAAAAAAAATTGGGAAAATTCCTTGGGGGCTGTTTCACAGGTGAATATGATCTGCTATTCATGTCTTTCCAAGAAATTTGTGCAAAACCTTGTTCTGCTTTCAAGATCATTTTCTCGTAATTCCTCGTGAATCTTTGGTTTGTGAGCAAAATAACCTAAATCTATCTTAATAATTCTACGAACTGTTTACCTAGATAAATTTGTTTTAGGCCGTCCAGTTGAAAATGTTCATTCTCTCTTCAATTTGGTCACGCACTATTTCGATATTTTCTGGTGTTCTGGCAAAACATCTTCCGGAAATTCCCTTATTTCTTTTGAGCATTGTTCCATGTATCGAGAATTTTGTAAGACTTTTTCTCGCACTAGGTTTGCTTACACTTCTCCCTTGAAAATGATTTTGAAATAGTTGAACTGCTTTTGTGACATTCTTGATATCGTTGAAAGTTGTGACAATGAATATGAGCTCTTCTTTTCTCAACTGCTTCGTTAAGGGTTGATGGTGAAGAATTGAATTTCTGCACTCGTGAAGTGAAGTTGAAATAAGAACGTTCAGAAGTAGTAATGGTGTAGTCTTGATACAGTAGTATTGGGATTTAAAAAAATATAATTGTTCCCTTTAGTGCATTTAGAAATGCCCTCGTGCAAGGGTGAAAAAATTATTCTAACCTATCGTTCATCTCTTCGTGAACTATTCCTAAAAATATAGAATGGTTTGGCCTGTTGAAACCACATTGGATAGCAGTGGAAATGAGACTATGTAGAAGTTTCTACAGCCTTTAGTTATGGAATTATAAGTATTTGAAAAAAGGAAATTTTTTTATGGCCCATCCTGAATAAAAATATCCCAGTGTTGCTTGGTTGGTCCATCTCTCTGTCACGCTGTTAAGGATTTCGTTCGGAAAAAATTCCTGTGTCCTTACTTCTAACTAATCAGCAAGACTGTCAAAGAAGCAAGTGCGTATCAGTTGTAGTGCACATAATAATATTTTATGGCTTAGTTACCTTAAATAAGAGGGTATCTTAAGAAATTAATTTCAGCTGTCCAGCCATTTATCGCAGCTCGCGTTTACCAGTTCTAAAGAAGTGCCCAAACAGGTGGTCTAGCTTATTATGAAATCATGAACGGCAATTTACTTCCATGTATTGTAACAAAGTTTTTCAAGATTAGTTGAAAAATTATTTAAAATCTTAGTATTTAATTCGAAAAAAATACTAGACACGTCGTAATAGGGAACTGCTCATTAAAATCTCTGAAATTTACTGCTCAGAAGGAAAACCAAAAAATGCATCAATTTTCATTCTTGGGATCGGACGCTGCCATAACCCGTCTAACCAATACTTTTATGAACCAATTCGATCGGCCTTTCCGTTCTACCACATTCGAGTTTTTATTCTGGATTCCTCAAGAACTGAATTCTTGTACTGGACCATAAGTAAGGTAACCTTCCTAACGTTGGTGGTACCGATACACTAAACCAATCTGTAGTATTTCCTCTTTTATATTCAAATACTCAATTATCTTGCTCGTCTTTAACAGTTACAGCTTTATTTATTTTTTCGAGAAAGGGTATCTTACTTATGCCCCACATTGTATAAAGATCACTTCTCACCCCTCCACTGAACAGTTTTTTACTTCAGCTAAAAATTCGAAGAGTTCACTGGTTTCCGACTGATCGTATGCCATCGTATGCGCAGCTGCATTCAACGTACTAATTTTCTCAAGCTTTCCGTGAGGAGATTTTCAGCGTCAGTTCTGGGAGCAAAAATCGACCTTATCATTACGAAGGGATCGGCTGCAGTACCCATTTTTCCAGCTGGTTCTAACTGGAAGTCGGATCACGTTACCGAAGTGGGGCAATACTACGGACCATCTGGACGAAACTAGCTTTCAGCCCTCGAGGCATCGCTAAAACTGAGCTAGCCACTTAGTTTTCTGGCGTTTTTTAGGTTTTGGCGCTCAGTGGACGGACGATAAAGCCCGATGGTGAGGCAGAGCCCCGTGATGGGTCCATTTAGGGGTAATTGCCTTCACTGTTCGCGTGAATTTGCTAATTTGGGCGTTGCTGCGGAGAAAATCAGACGCTTTGTAGCGAAATGTAGTGAGAATGAAGCCACTTGCGAGGGCGAGCTACATTCACCATGCAATCGATGCGATGCCCATTAGAAAAAGAAATGAGACACTTTATCGTGAATTGTAGAATGAATGAGGGGACCTTTAGGATAAATTATATATGGGTAATATAAATATCACACCTATCGTGCTAACAAAATACACTGCCACCAGCTGTTCTACTTATTTTTTTTGTGAATAATTTGTATCATTCGTTCTTTAGTGCATAACGGTATAATGGTTACTTTTTGATGATAATAAAGAATGAATCGAGTTTCTACAAGCAAACTTGAATGCTTGTTGTTGAAGTTTAAAAAAAGCAAAAGCAGTGAAGGAGCAATGCAAGGTGTGATAAAGAAATTTGTTTTATAGTAGATTTCTATTGCTCTATCTCTCTATTTCTCGAGCTCTATTTCGTCATCTCGCTATTTTTATAGGTCTCTAAATTCTTTCCCTATAGGCTTCAAGATGTTTAAATTTCTGGCTGCATACATTTCTTGCTGTACCGATTCATAGCTTACTATATTGTTAGCTCTAAAGATTTACAGGTCTATACATTTCTAACTCGATAGATTTTTAGCTCTATAGATTTCCAGCTCTATAGAGATTTATCACTGGAGATTTTTGGCTCTAAATATTTCTATTATTGCAGATTTCTAGTGCTGTAGACTCCTAACTCTTTAGATTTCTCATTCGACAGATTTATATTTCTGAAGATTTTTAGTCCTGTAGACTCCTAACTTTATCGATTTCTAGCTCAATAGATTTCCTGCAAAATAGATTTCTCGCTCAATAGATTTCTAGCTCAGCAGATTTCTAGCTCAATAGATTTTTAGCTTAAAAGATATCTAGCTTATTAGATTTCTACCTCAATAGATTTCCCGCTCAATAATTTTCTAGATCTATAGGTTTATAGGTTTTTTTCATTAGCTCTGTAGATTTTTCTTGACTTAGTAGATTTCTCTAGATTTCTTAGGTGGCGATTTATGAATACCGGTGTTGCTGCAAACACCCGCGCGGTTTCGCCACACCATACTGTGGCCCTCAATCTTTTTATTTTCGACTTAAATTTCAGGAAGCGTCTGTTTTCATTCACAATAATTGAGTTATTTGGTAGTAAAACCGTTTTTGCCCGACTCGGTTGAACAAGCGGGCTTCCACGCAGTTCTGTAGTTGCCATACGCTCTTCTGTTCTCTCCAACGTGAAGGAAAACGGTCGCTTCGTTCAGTGGACGCGTTTCCTAGTATTTTGAACAAATCAGGGGCCCAAATCCTAAAGAGTAACTAATTTTACCCTTTAATTTGAACAGGTACTTAAATTCACTATCCTATGGACAGCTTTCATGGGTTTTTAATTTTCAAAGTTTGTTTTGTACATGTATGAATATATTGCATGTTATGTCTGCATCCGGCTGTCGTAGATACTGGCAAAGTAGTTGTATGCCTCGAGTTCTGTATGATTTTTGCTGAGAGACCTGTTAATACATGATGATTTATGCATGCTAGACGTAATGATGTATGATGATTTATGTATGCGAGACGTGTTGATGTATGAGGATTTATGCTTACGAGACGTGTTGATGTATAATGATTTATGCATGCGAGACGTGTTGATGTATTATGATTCTTGAATGCGAGATGTGTTGATGTATGATGATTTATGCATGCAAGACGTGCTAATGTATGATTATTTATGCATGAGAAACGTGTTGATGTAGTTTCTAGAATGATTGTCGTAGTACAAACAAGAAAGTCTCAACCTTGGTACGTTAACACTGGAGACCATAAGCGAAAGAACTGAAAATTTCTCCTTCTGTCAGCAATACACGCTTATATACTCTTCAGGCAGCAAAGTTTTGGCACTCAATATTAGAGTAAGAGAAAATGACTGTTGGTCATATGGTCATAATAAAGGTATCATGAATTGTACTATGGCACATAATGAATGAAAACGAGAGCGACTTTCATGACAGTTTGTAATATAACAAGAAGAAAAATCTACAGAATGATGCAATGATAGTCCGTAAAATGACGAACACAATAGTACCAAGAATAATATTGAGGCACCGCAGGAACCTCTCAAAATAACAATACCATATCACGAATGATATTTGATATACTGTGCGTGCTAAGATGAGTGTCAACAGTGTTTAGAATATATAATCAAGCTCTAATAATTACAATTGCATGTTAGTAAATACATTTTTGATATAGTGTACGGGGTGGCATAATTCTCAACAGTGTTCAGAATGCCATCATATTTTCATAATAACGATACTAATTTACGAATAACATTTTGATATGGAGTATACGTGGCATGGTAGTTCTCAACAACGTTAGGAATGTTATTAAAGATTGACAGACAATTCTGAACACAACGATGATAACGATGATGTCGACACCGGCTCTCATTGCAAGCAGCGCGGCATGTTTTACGTCGTGCATAATTCTTCATACTTGGAATTTCTTCATACTTGAAAGCTTATTTAAACGTAAGCCTATTACTTTATGCTCAATACTAAAACTGAATCTTGAAATTCAATATTGTGAGTATCTTTCTATACAACAATATCATTAACGACTTAACTTTGCTAAAAGTAAGCAACGGTCCAGGTTTTTCAACGTACCGATTTCATAATATATCAAATTTATGCCAAGTACTACACTCAAATTTAAAATATTATTCATAGAGTTTCGAGTATTACTCAATCCCCGAATTTCAAAGAGTACCAATAACGAGGGGGAGAATTTGTCTGAACACAAACAACGGTGCAGGCTTCTCGCTGTACCGATTTCATAATACATCAAATTTATGTTAAGTACAACACTCAAATTTAAAATATTATTTATAAAGTTTCGAGTATTACTCAATCCCCGAATCTCAAAGAGTACCATTAACGAGGGGGAGAATTTGTCTGACCACAAACACCGGTGCAGGCTTCTCGCTGTACCGCGCGATGCTGCGGAGCGCAGTGAGCGCAGGGGTCATCTTGGTGGCCCTGCTGGTGCCAACCTTCAGCAAGCTCCTAGCCCTGCTGGGGGGGACCACGGTGTCCATAGCTTCCTTCATCGGTCCCCCTGTGCTCTACTGGAGGCTGGGGGGCTTCATAGACCCCATCACTGAAGAAGCTGTCAGGTCAGTCGTAATGTTTTTATGGATTGTTAAAGTTGAATTATTACTCGATCATGTACAGGGTGACACAGAAAGTCAAGAACTTCTGTGAAACCCAATAAAATAGCAAAAATCCCGCATAAAATTTCAGTGATATTCATTGAATCGTTGCAAATCGTCTATTACTATACAGTAATCTAAATTCTCAATATATGAAACCTACGTTCTGTAGATGGCCTCCTCCTCGTATGCACGCGTCCAATACGTCCTGGAGGGTCCTCGCTGATTGCCGCAGGCAATCAACGAATTTCGTTCCTTAATTATTACCACGAATTTCGTTCCTGAATTATTTGCTTCCAATCATCCAGTGTTCTTGGCCTAGAATTGAACGAGTGAATTCAAGACAAAGTTCGTGGTGTCCCAGCTGAGATGCTGCAGCCATCACTGGGGAACCTCCAGAGCCGATTAGAAAAACGCACAGGTAAAACAGGATGCCATCTCTATGACGCATTTTAACATTAATAATTTATATTACCCTCTCTTAAAAGGCAAGGAGTAGTGATTGCACTGTTAATAAAAAAAATTTGTTGGATTTGGTTCTATTTGGATTGGGGTTTCCGAAAGCTCCTGGTTTTCTGTGTCACCCTGCACTTACAACTTGCGATTTGCTCGAGCCAATAATGACTTGTTTAATTAAGGTTTTTTGGTTTTGAATTTTTTTTGTTTAATAACAGTGTGATGAAGCGTAAACTGTGCGTTAATTGTTGCTGTTTACTTTCTACGCAAAACAATTGGCTACCGACGCCGATAATTGGCAGTCAAGTGTGTTGTGAAAATGGCTGTTGACGAGTTAAAAGGAAATTAAAATGGTTGCAGACGAGCTGAAAGAAAATGAATATGGTTGCAGACGAGCTGAAAGAAAAGGAAAATGGTTGTGGACGAGCTGAAAGAAAGTGAAAATGGCTGTGAACGAGCTGAAAGAAAATGAAAATGGTTGTGGACGAGCTGAAAGGAAATGAAAATGGCCGCGGACAGGGCATAAGCGAGGACACGCGCAATACTTCCCTCGATAGCAATTCATTGACTGATTGATTGGTCCTCAACCTTTCGAAAGAAATTAGAGGGCTCTATTATCTGTTTTCTGGAGGGCTTTATTATCTTGTGATTTGTTAGACTGTTTAAAGTTGTAGTGGCTGAATGATAGTTCAAGTTATCTGACAATTTGTTAAGAATCCAAAATTTCGTTCATTCTATGACTCGTTGCAGAATTCGTTCAGCTGCGGCAGCTCTTAATAACTGAAAGGAAATTATGGTACACAACAAACCTCAATTCGTAAATCTTCAACTCAATATGACTTGTAATATCTTTTATGAGCATGGGTGCATCATTTAGTTCAATAGTTTTTCAGAGCCTCGGCAAATTTCAATCAGATAGGCAGTTACAATGAATTTTTAGATGTAACATTTTGCGTACTGATGATACCGAAGGGTTAACCAAACAATATGGATAATTTTTTCCACCTTGCGAAATCGTTACAGTTCATTGAGTGGTAGAACACTCGAGTACCTAGCAATCATTTTTATAGAATAATTTTTCATTATTTTTAATTTAGTACCTTGCAATATATAATTTAATCACTTACCTAACCATAAAAACAACGGTTCAGCGTATATTACGTTCCAATGCGTGCATATTCGATGGGAACAACTTCGTATCTGTTTCCCAAAAGCTGAATAAAATTTCTTGCAGCAATTTCGTTCTATTAGAAAATTATGACAGCTCTGTGAATCGGACGGATTTGCTTGTGAATGGTCACGAGACGACCGCTATGAATTTAAAGTAGAACATTCACACTAAAGTTGACTTGACCCTATTAAAATACAATTGCAATTAGAACCAACCTACTAAAATATCCTCAATCATAACAGCTATGGACAGCTTTCAATTTAGGGACAGGTCTCAATTGAGAGACAGGTCTCAATTGAGAGACAGGTCTCAATTTTTTGGACAGGTCTCAATTTTTTGGACAGGTCTCAATTTAGGGACAGGTCTCAATTTTTGGACAGGTCTCAATTGAGAGACAGGTCTCAATTGAGGGACAGGCCTCAATTGAAAGACAGGTCTCTATTTAGGGAAAGTTCTGAATTTAGGGACAGGTCTCAATTGAGGGACAGGTCTCTATTCAGGGACAGGTCTCAATTGAGGGACAGGTCTCAATTTTGGGACAGGTCTCAATTGAGCCCCACCAGAACGCTGCACCGACAGCTGGGAGCAGCCTCAACAGAAGCCTACATGCGAGTACCTGCATCACTGGAGATGAACGCCAAGCCATTCGTACCTTTGGTTCGATTAACGAGATCACAACTAGAAAAGCTATACTTTATTAACGAACTGATTTCAAATGCAACTGCAGTTCCAAATGACTATAACCTCAAAAAACTTGAAAGCTACAATGAACCAGGCTTTGTATATCGAACGCAATGTCAAAATTCAGGCCACAATGAACCAGGCTTTGTAAATCGAACGCAATGCCTAAATTCAGGCCACAATGAACCAGGCTTTGTATATCGAACGCAATGCTAAAATTCAGGCCACAATGAACCAGGCTTTGTATATCGAACGCAATGCCAAAATTCAGAAGAACTAACATGATCCACAATTCAGGCCAATCATTGCTCAGTTTCCCACTGTCACATATCCTCTTGGTAAGATATTGCATAAAATAATTATGTCTGTCTTACCTAAAAAGTACATGCTTAAGTCTACTGCCAAATTTGTAATTGTTTTGCGCAGTAAAAGGCATAGTGGCATAATAGGTTCACTGGATGTGGAACCTACGTTTACTAAGGGGACACATTTCTACACTATTCGTAAATTCTTGGTGTGTACATAATGATGCAGACCCCGTGCCAACTTGTCTACTTGTACGTCATGCTGTGATAAATCTGCCATCGTTCTGTACAACTGAAGCACCTTTTCAGCACAAAGACTGAAAATTGTTTCGCCGAGTAGACGGCTTAGGCAACGGCTAATATTGGGATCGCTTCGGGTAACGTGTCTGTGTATTACGTGGAAAATTCCGTCATAAACGTATTTCTTTTTACACCGCCACCGTATGGTGAATATGTCATCATTCGTGATTTTTAACTTTTCATGATGTTTTGAAATCTTCATTGCAGGAAAATTTCACTGGCCCAGAAAGCTGCTCTTCTCAGCGTAGCGTTGGTCGGCCTCGTCGGCGGCGCTGCAGCGACTTACAGCGCCAGCCTGGCCATCATCGAGGACTCTTCCTTTAATAGCACTTGCTTCTCGGCGTGCTCATTCTTCCCTTAGAAATTTTATTATCAACGGTATCGTCGGACGGATAGGTGTGCAGTGTGCGACCGAGAATATCTTTTTAAACCGAATAATTTTCATGAAATTTGCAAAGATATGAAAACGTACATCGTTGTCAAAATATACTTAATTCATTTCTGCGCCAAATTTACACGAAACAAACAAGGAGATATTCAAGAGAGAGTACAAAAATCATCACTAGGAGCAGTTGAGACAAAAATAGATTTAAGCCGTTCCCAATGATGATCGTGGCGTATCAAATAGGAATACTTTTTAAAGAAGTGGTTCTCAGGTATGATTTTTGTGCATCTTTCTTATTTATCCATGAGTTTACCTACGTACATAGTCCTCTATAGATATCGTACTCTTTTTAGGAATGATTTTATCCGTGTACAAATTTTAGTTCCTGATACTTAATATATGTACTCTTCAGTCAAGGATATGCACTTGTTTTGAACACCTGGAACTAAAAATCCTGAATAACAAAAAAAAATCGAGCATTTGCAGCACAATTATTGAGCTGATCGGAAAACTTTTATTAACGAATACGAGAAGTAAAATATCCCAAAAATTTTGCAATGTATGCAAGTCACCGAATTAGGTTACTTGCTTTCTAATACATACATAATTTTTTTAGAGGCAAAGTTGCAAGTTTGACGTGGATATAATTAAGTATATTTTCCTATAATCAACCCATTTCAACTTTCCCAAAATTTATGGAGTTTATTTTGACTTCCCGCCGTATAGCTACACTCTTTCAATAAACCCAAATTATTTTAATCATCTAATTATGTATGTAACTTTACTTTTAGCGTGCCCTAAAACCTAACGTTCTAATTAAATAATTTATATATGCTTGAAAAAATTCAATACCTGTTTATTTTATCCTAAAACTTTATTAATCGAAATTTAAATATCATACACAGGGTTGACGAAATTCTGCTGAACTTTTTCATTAGGATATCATATTTTAATAGAATACCATATAACTTGGTACTCTGTTTATTCATCAACGATGGCATCAGTCATTATTTTCCTGGGCCACTCTGTAAGATAATTTCACTATCGTTTTGAGTCCCAATATTGTCTACAAATATTACATTCGTCAACGTCAGCACTATAGGTAAGTAATGTTCCACTTTAGGAATTATAAATTCTCATTTTCTCACAACTTTTGAGGAGCTTCTGTGAACTGACTTTGCAACCACTAAAGGCTCCAGAAAGAGTAGAAACTAGCGAAGAAAAAGAGTATTAAAATGTGGTAAAATAACCGTACGCTATTTGTGAGCAATACTCCAAAGTGCTGATAAACAATGTTGAAAAATGAACTGACCAAATAAATCAGGAACTAGGAAAAGTTTCTTTGTGGCCAAAAGCCAATAAAATATGCATCAATATAAGTAAAACGCAGTACATTCTTTTCTCATACAGGAAAAAAATTCAGCTCTCG
>VOMN01093221.1:0-16634 GCA_014899125.1 Orchestia grillus
TATTGATGGGTCAGTCATTTATTGATGGGTCGGTCATTTATTGATGGGTCAATCATTTATTTATGGGTCAGTCATTTATTGGTGGGTCAGTCATTTATTGATGGGTCAGTCGATCATTGATGGGTCAGTCGTTTATTGATGGGTTGGCTGTACCGGCCCATTAACGAACTTATTCCTTGATGCCTGCTGTTTTATTCATCGGCATCACATTCAACTACACCAATCATTCCCGTGAAATTAATGCACAAGTTTTCGTTTTGACTTTAATAAAAGTACGACAGTTTTTTAATGACACTCAACGCGCTGGTATCTTCTTATAACTAAAACTGATTAAAAAAAACTCACAGCTTTTCATACTTGTGTGAAATTACGAACTTTTCACTCGGCCATCGTTAGCAGAAGATAAGTTCTTACCCGTTGTACTATGAGGCAGTACAACTGATGGTGGTGCGCGTAAACGGCTGCTAACGCTAGTCTCAGCCTGGGTAATTAGCCGTTTCGTTTGGCACTCAGTAATCGAAGTTTGAACCATTCCGAGTTCATTTTAATAACTATTAAATACCTCATAACAGTGCGATGTGCTATTTGATTTGAGTTTTATTTTGATATTTTAACATAGTTTCAAGAATTTTGAGAAGAAACAAGTCTTCTGATATAGATATATCACCTGGAGTTTAATCTTATAACTTAGAGATAATGGAACTTCGTTTTTCAATAAATTGATATTATCTTTATTTTTCAGATCTAACTGCATTGCATCTTTAGAATAAAAGTGCAGAAATATGATTGATGGGGATTGATATTATTCTAGTAATATTCTTTCATTCTTCTGACTTAGAGATAAATCTTCACACACTCTTTAAAATTTAATTATAATTAAATCACACATATGACTGATTTTTGTTCAACAGACAGCTACAATAATACTTGTGCAGTGATATGAATAGAAGTCATGAAATGTATAAATCGGAGACACGCATACAATGAGAGGTTCATACGGCTCTGAAGTGAATTATGGTTAACCCTAACAAACCACTAACTCGACGTGAAACGAATGTGTGACGCAGTCAAGGCAAGTTCAAGCAATGTGCTTGTTATATTGTGACATTTTTATCTTTGGTCTTTCGTTTATTATGTTTAACATTAGCATGGATATTATTTTTATTGTATGCGGGTGATGTGAATCGAAATGATGGTCTCTCGAGTATGTTGACGCGAGCAATTTCTTTTCCAGGATCGCCTACAAGATCTGGAGCAGCGCTCAAAAGTTCACGGTGAGGGTAATTTTTGATCTAAAATGAAGTGCTCGTACGTACCAGACTTAGTCAAAAACTCGTGAGTTTAGAAGCATATCATATAAATACTTACGTACACCGCATATGGTATAGTGTATATTCACATTGTATATTGCTAAGTAAAGATATACGTTGTATACTGTTAAGTACTGATGTATATAGTATATTGTTGGGTTCTTAGTTGTACTAAGTACGTATATATTTTGTATGATGTTAAATACTTATGCGTATTCTGCATTGAAAAGTACTAAAGTATATTGTTAAAAACTTATGTGTATTGTATATTGTGAAGAACTAATGTATGCAGAAAATTGTCGAGTACCTTGGTGCTTTGTTAAAAACGTATGAATTTGGTATATAGTTGAAGACTTATGTATAATTATGTTTTGTAGTGCCAGTGATATTAAGGCAGAATACACTTGCGCAAATTACTTTCTTTCTGGGCTAGTATTGCCAAAAAATGTTTCACGCTGCGCCATGTATCTTCTTCGAGAAGTTTTTGAATATTGACAGAATGCGCGCACCCCAACTGTGTCTCATTTCAAGTATTCTTCACACATGAGAGTATAATTGGTTTTTGAAACATTTAGGTGTGCGCCGTGCTGCCTTTCTTTCTTATGGCTGACAAAATATGAACTAATTAATTTAAACACCAGGCTTCCTTGCTGTAGTATCAAGCTCAGGTACATCGCAACCATTTCCTAAAGCTGTAGAAGCATTTCTTTATACTCTCTCTTGACAGTCCGTTAAAATGTAATTTTGTATTTTTCAAGGTCGATTTCAAGGCTTTCTTTTTCATACTGAAAGCTCATTGTTTTTTATACACAAATAATTATACCTGGAGCTTCTATGCGTGCTCGGGCTATATATCCCGCACTAGTGTGTTCAATTAATGTGTACGGCTTTGATTATACGGGTATTAGGAAATAACATTATTATCGCTTGACTTTGTGGGCTACTGCGCAGTAGACGAGAGAAAAACCAAGTCAAAAAAAGTAAGCACGATCTCTCAGGGTGTAATTCTAGGGCAATTAAATTATAGGGAGTTATATCAGAGTATGTAAGTCCTTAGGGCACGCTCTGTGAAATGTACGCAAAAACTAAGGAGTATCCTCAAAAGCATCTTTCATAGATTTTAATTACACCACCACTGACAAAATGAAAACTTTTCAGCTTCCCAGGTAGATTTTAAAAGTTTTCGCCAATGGGTTATGCGAGAACTAACTTCCTAAATTGACAAGCTGGTGAGTTCTTTCTTAAAACCTACACGTTCTTACATGCAAGAGCGAGGCCTCGCACCTTCTTGAAAAAAGGTATTTTCGGACGCGAGTTTTGTGAAAATTCACCTTCAAAAATGAACAGAGCTGATGAGCTCTTCTCAAGCGACTCACTCTTGCGTGCAAGACCAAGGTCTCTCGTCATCTTGAGAGACTTATTTTGAGAGACTTATTTCGTGCCTGTAATTTGCTGATAAAAAGTGATCGCATCTACAGACAATCCCGGTGAGGAAGCTCAATTCAGGGGAGAGTCTTCCTTCCCCAACCTCGCGCTCTATCCCCACCAAGGTGAGTTATGCGTCATTACTAACATCGATAAAATAACCCTAATGGGTTAAGATTCTGATTGCGGAGATAATAATTATATTATGTAATAGAAGTAAAATGATATTGAAAATTCCTTTAACGTTATTTAACAATTTAAGTTCCTCAGTTTGTTCACTGATTGCAAAGGATACGATATTTAATCAGTATATACATAAAACTACAATGAAGTGTTTCATTCATGAATAAATTATTTAAAAACCTTGAAAATAGGTTATCCTATAAATAGAGGTAATTATGATTGACTTTTCTAGCATAAGTTCATATCGACTGTGTCAGAGTTACAGTTCAAATAATAACTTAACATCAATATCAAAACAGATCCATTTCACCAATGTAACTGAACGAAGGCTGCCATGCTCATGATAACTACTATGATAGATTTTGAAGAAAGTTATAGATAATATATCCCATAAGCTCATCATTGCGCAGAGAATGACATGCTGATGCTGACGTCTGTACTGGTTATATCGTGTGACAGCTGCCATTTCAACTCTCAGTTAACCTACTACCCAAAGTTCCTGATGTCATTTCGATGTATTCAAATGCACCAACTTTTTTCCGTAATGTGTTTCATTCGTTGAGTCTAATTTTACTCCACTCGCTTTAAAATTATTTTATGATGATTTATGTAGAACATTTCTCTACAGCCACTGTTGAGGAATGCTTCAGTTTTGTTATATTGCACAAACCTCGTGTGCATCTAGAAACTGTATTGCGTATGTATTTACTGTGAAGTGAAATGAAAAAGCTCTAGGCTTTCACTGTGAAAAAATACACTTAGCGACCAGTGCTCACCAAAAGTGAACGTGCATACACCAAACCAGCGTATGAACTAAATGAAAACTCTGACAACTCGATTTGCTCAATAAACCCACGATGCATAAACTAGTGTACATTTTTTGTGTACAAACTCGAACATAACTAAATAAATAGAAAATGTATGCACTTCATGAATCAGCGCCGGGAAATACATCCTGCGGCATTTACAGAACCACTATAAACGGCCCCTGCTTACTTTGCGCTGAATGTCACTCCCATGTGCATTTATGCTGTATGAAGCTACCGGAATAGAACCCAGTAAGATTTGATAAAAGCAGGGCTATGTATACTTGTGAGCCTTGTACAAAATTACACAAAAACTACAGAATGGCAACGTGCAACAAAGCCTTGTCTACTGTCGAGAGCGTGCTGAGCAAAGGTCAGGAAATTCCCTCCCCCTCTCCCTCTCCCGCTGCGTCTCGACGACAACTCCGCTCAAAGTCCTACAAACCATTCCCCATAGGCCTCCCTTGCTTCACTATTTTCAAACGGCAGAGGGAAACGGTCTCATTCAACAGCTCTCGGATATGCGAAGGCACATCATGCACACAAAGCGGAGGCACCCCAGCGTGGCCACGGCATGGCTGCCGAAACTTCTCGAAGTACATCCAAGTTGCATATCCTGACTGCGCATTCCGGTAGCCACGCGAGTGATTCTTGCATTGCAGCACTTGGGAACTGCCGAATGTACTTACGTGTGAAGTGCCTTTGTTCTCTGCAATACGTTGCTAAAAATGTTGGCTATAGAAATGTTTTTCCCTTCAAAAATTTCAATAACAGCTAGTAAACTAAAACTAGGGTTACTCTTTTCTCTAAGATGCACGATGATGTACTCTGTCTGAGATACCAATTTATCGCAGTAATTGTTCTTAAAATTTGAATGTAAAATAAACTTATATACTTCAAGTATTTAGCGGTTGAACAACTCAGACGAAAATTAATTAAAGTAATTCGTCGTACAAATCGGTAAACCATTTCCACAGATGATCCGAATGTCGCTGACGGTAGTACTTGTGTACTCACTGTGCTGGCTACCCTACAATGTGCTCATTGTGAGTATTCCTATGTAGATGGCGGTAGTGCTTATGGTCTTTTCTGTTACTTCCCAGTTGATACCCTTAAATTATTATTAAAATCATTATCTGTGGATGAATATCAAAGTGCATGGTCTAAGTTTTCCCTGATGAACTGTCGAGGTTATTTTGAATGAATCGTTGACGAAGCACTGATGATTTCTTTCCCCAGTGGATCACAGCTAGAGGCCTTCTCACGAGAGTCTAGGAGTTGGCGTCAGAGGGCGAGTCTCAAATTGCCATCGTCATCTGGGCAGTAATTTATTTGAAATTTTGAAGGCAGTGTTTTGACTTTTCAGTTTCAAGTCTTTCTGGCTAGTACCTTAATGTTTCCATAAATCTATCTTGACGATTTTTTCTAGATGAGATATCAAACTGAGTATGTGTGTCTTGGCCATTTTATAACCATGTTTCATGATTCATTCTTTCATAGTTTACGGTGAGTGCGACATTGGGAATTCACAGTAATGATTAGGGTTCCTCACGCTGATCAAACTTCTCATCACCATATCCACTTCAAACTGCAGCTCGATTCCTTGCTTGAATGTTTTTCATTAGAATCTTAAGCCCTTTTTCAAAAATTAAATTTTTCCAGATTTGTGTACTGTGCTGACCGGTTATATTTCGAGAGCTAGCAATGTGGCCGTCGCGTTCATTCGATACCATTGTATTTGCTCAGCGTTCAGCTTTCACAAGAGTGGCGCTCGGGGAAAATTTAATTTGATTTAATTCGTTTTTTCGAGAGTACATTAAGGTTTGAAAGTGAAATAGTAAGATGAAATTATGACCTTCTCCTACGTCTTTGCTATTGGTATTGTGTTGGCATTTATGGGTAATATTTATTAGTATTTTCCTAATCATTTCTACTTTTGTTATTGTGATTGGTACTATCAACATCATCACTATCACTAGCAACAATATTAAGCTAATCCTCTTCATCCTTATCATCATCATCACATACTCTAAATTCACATACAATCTATTTCCCGTGAAAATGATCGAGTCCAAATTTGTGAACTCACCAACCGCGCACACCAGGTACTGAGCGACTATAACGAGATGATCCTGGACATGATGGGCTCTCAGTATGTTCACGCCATGCTGTACTGGCTCGCCATGCTGCACACTGTGCTCAACATGGTGCTCATCTATCTGCTCAACCCAGCCTTCAAAGCTGCCATTCTCAGGTGGTGCATTCCTAGCGTTAACTCTTGTGCCAGAAGTTTTGGGTAGTTACAAAATAAATGGCTGACTTCAGAAACAAAGTTTGTATCGGAAATATGAATTATATAATATGTTTAAATCTGTCATAATATGAGCCTTGGGGACCTATGCAGCTCTGCTATTGACCAAATAAATTATTTATTCCTCGCTTATAAAAACTTGTTGGCAATAATGCAACAAGATCTTTGAAAGCTGATTACATCTCTGCTTTGGACTTGAAAGTTTTGCTACTCAAAAATGAGTCTAAATGCCGCAAATTGAGGTCAGTGGGTGAAAGATCAGGAGAATGTGGAGGACGCGGTAGTCCCGCTTCCCAAGCCCGTGCGTTTCAGCAACACCTGTCTTGCAACGTGTGGCCGCGCCCTATCGTGGAGCAGAATGGGGCCTCTCAGATCCCCTGTGGCGTCGTCTGCTAATGGTGTGAGACTATCGCAGTACTGACACCAAGAGTCTGAGACATTTCTTAGACAATTTGATGTGGATTTTGCTCAACAGTTGTTTTCAATTGTTCATTGTCAAAACTGCATGACCGTCCACTACCCTGCTCATCTTCAGTACTCTCATCACCATTACGGAATTTCTAAAACCATCTTCGTACTGACCGATCACTTGTGGGCCCCTCACCCCACGCTGTTTACGTTGGCAGCGGTTTGGAAGGCACTCTGCCCAAGTTTGAACTCGTGCAAGGAAAGTAGGAAAGTCTTTTTTCTTGTATTCAAAATTAAAGGCTTCCATTTTTCAAGAATGCCCAGAAAGCTCATAATTATTAAAGAGCCCGCATTAATGACCAGGTGTTCCAAAATTCCCTTAAAAATATACTGAGAATACTACGTCAAAATGGCATGTCCGCACAGATTACATACATCGGCCATTATTTTTGTAACAACCCAATACATCAATGGACGAGCGCTGTAGTTACAGCATTATAAATAGTAGTTAAAGCGTAGTTACCGCAATACTAATAGTAGTTACAGTAGTTACAGGATTGCTCGTAGCCTTTGATTGTGAACGTACGTGGACTTCGTAGTAATACATTTCTCTTCTGATCAAATGATACTGCCTTCAGCGCCAGTATTTATACTAACGTATAAGATATGCCGAGGTCAGTTTTTGCTCTTCACTACAAATTAGCAGATGAAAAAGAGTATATCCCCTACTGAACAGTTTTCATCTCCGATGTCTTGTTTTGACTGTGCAGTCGTTCAAAGTTTACTCGCTGTAGCCTCGCTACCTAATGGACATATCGTACTGCTGAACTCGTCCGTTGGGTCACATAAATTTGCATATTGGCAGCTGTGCTGACGCTGTCACTAGCGAGATCGATGGTTTTAAAATTGGAGTCCGTGAGGAATCCATGTGTTTTTAACATCAATGTGGTTATGTATTTTCAAAGGGTGAATATTGGCTAGCAAAATTTTTCACGTTTTATTTGATGACTCTGGTAAACTTTTATCAGTCAATGGTTGTTTTGACAATAAGCAGAAATTACCTCTACTCTTGCAATAATAAATTCGAGCTTTGCAAGTCGTACAATTTTCTCAAATTAATGGAAATGATTCTGAATAATTAGCGCTACAACGCCTGGTACACCGCTGGCTGAGCACGCCGCCGCTCGAGTCCATCATCAATAATGTATTCTTTATTTAACATACCATTAAATACAAATTGCAGTGGCTTCTGCTCTTAAAATTTCAGCCACAGTTCAGTCACGAGAGAAAGAACATGCAATTTAAGGTGTTTTAAATTGAAGAATTAAAGAAGCTAGAAATTTTTTCTCGCATTCAGAGAAGAACCGTAGAAATTTTTTTTTTTAATTCATAAGCGATGAATTAACGAGTCAATATTAGATCCATTATTGGCAATATACTTTATTTCCGTAATTGAATGAAATACATATTTCTTAGTTGCTAAATTTCTACTCCCAAGGAATTTCAGTATTACAATCTACATATGTATGAAAATAGACGGAGGCAATGCTAACTGCCTACAGTCGAGAGCGAAAAAAATCAAAGGTAATTTCAATACAATTGCATTCAGAGTAGTGGTCAGGACTTCACCCGCGGCCTTAATATCAATTTATCCGTACATTATCACAAAAAAATATATTCAAGAAAATTATCTTGCTTTCTGATGCAACGACAAGGAAGGAATGAAGTAAGCCACAAAAAAATCTTATTTTTTATTTCAGTTTATTTCCTCGTATAATTTTAGAGCGTAAAATAACGACATTAAAGTTGGCACAAATATCTTTTATAAATCTTAATACATTTAAAAATAGGGCTTTCTAGAATAACGTTACTCATCAGAGTCAATGAGGAATGCAATGAGGAATGAAAGCAAATGAGCCCATTAGAAGAATATACAATGGAATTATCGTCTAAAATTCTTAAGTAAATATACTTGCCACCTCCAAGAACTGCATGCAGAACGCGTTTAGAATTCCTAAACTTTTTACCTCACAATTAACTTGATTCATTGAACACATCCATTCTATTCAACCAATATTTTAACCTATTCAACCAATATTTTATCCTGGTTCTTTCAAGAAAACGCACGATTTTGAAACGGCTTCACCTGGTTGAGAAGTGCGACTCGCGTCAAGGTCTTTTTTTCGTGTTTTCCTTACAACATTCGGCGATTGTTGGGACACATTGAGAAAATTCGTGTCGGGCAAACACGAGTTAGCTCGTCTTTGCAGTGGAAGGGTTAACCCTCCGTGGACCAAAAGAACCTCTTTCCATAAGGATACTGCGGGCACTTCCAAAAGAAAAAGTGCAGCCTTATTACATATGTACATAAGGCTGCGGCTAAATTTTCGTGCAAAGTTAAATACAAGCTTGATAGCAAAATAATTTGGACGTTACAGGGCTAAACCAGAAGCCTAGTACCTAATTTACCAATAGTGTCTTTCTTTGCTGATTATCTACCAATTCTTATTTAATTGCAGTAGAGCATCAAATGTAAATTACCTATGGTAAATCAATACTTGAAATGTTTCAAACCAAATCCTGCCGACAGAGTGATACGCCCCATGATGTCCCCGTGCTGCAGAGGACCCATAGAGCGTCGTCTGCTGAAAGCGGAGTACCAGACCTCCTCTACACGCAACAGAAGGAACACCCTGCGCTCCAGCGTGTCCATGGCGGTGCACCAGGGCGTGAACAACAACGGTGCAGCGCACAGCAGCGCCACCACGGTGCGTTGTGTCAAGGCACTGCCCAGCGACGACGTCTTCCAGCACTCCACCGTGGTGACCAGGAGTGACAGTATCAAGAGCACGTCCACACGGTCTACCAGGTCCGAAATCATGGCTAGGATCCGTGGGGGAACGTTGCACATTCGGCTGAGAGCTGAATTGCAGCTGTTCAGCCGAGGGAATCTCTAACGTAATTGACGGGGATGGGGCTGTGATTTATTTCGTGAGGCAATGCAGGAAGTCTAGCCGCGAACTGAGCGGTCGCTTGTTTTGAGAGGCATTGCAACAAATTTGACCGGGAGCTCCATTGCAGCTTTTCATTCGATGAGCCCCAAAACTTGTTTGAGAGAACAAGTTCAGCCCGAGTGAGGTTTTTCATTAGACAAGGGTTGGATCGAGAAATAAATATGAGTACTGTGTCGTTTTGTTTCTGAAGTCTGAGCGTGCAAGTTCCACTGTTCCGCCCACCAGATAATTTCTTGGCGTTGATGAGGGTCTGTACTATTGTTAGAGTATATGATGACACGCTAAGGTTATGAATATATTTCGGGTGTAATAGTGCCGATTAATCGGTTCCAAGAGTATCTGACTCTCAAGATAAAAAGAAGAAGCAATAAAAGACTCAAGATAAAAGGGTACATATTTACTAAAATTTAAACTTTTCGGAATACAATGATTCCATTTTATGTGCTACTCATCATGCATCACATTTTATTTTTGTTTTTGCATCTATTAATGTGGAATCATTGCAGTCAGAATTTTGTGTGTGAACGAAACCATTTATTTCCCCACTGAGCAATAAGATGGGATAAAATTCATGGGTCCAGAATCTTGGGTCTGTATAGCTAATGAGCGAGACGGCAGTCCTAAGCAATGATACAAGGAAATACATTATTTTACGTGATATTTACCGTCATTTTGGGGGGCATTGGCACACAAAACAAATTCATTTTTAATAATCGTAACCCATGGCTTCCTATGCATAAGATTCAAATTTAAAGTGTTGCAGGCAAAATACTTAGTCTGCAAGTGATCAAGAAATTCTTGAAACTTTCAGTACCCATTAATCGAGTTCCATTACCTTTGGTATCACTAACGGCTCTCATCTGGCGAGATAAGTGTCTTTAGCAGACTGTCATCCATATAACAAAGTTAAACTACCTACAGGATCAATTAGTTAGAGGTTGTGAACCGAAAGAGACTTCCCCGCAGTTTTGGAATCCCTTTATTTATTTATTTTTTTTATTTCTGTCTGCTTCTTAGTACGACAAACAACAGCTCTGAGTTTTCAATGGATGGCCTCTGGCATTAATCGTCGTTTGCATGGTTTCGCGTCACCTTTGTATCGAAGTAAATTTTTTCAATTAGTCGCCAGCCGTTGAGCTCCGTTTGCTTCTAATGACCATTTCTGCACAAATAAACGGCTCGAATTTTGATTGAAAATTCAATTTTGCTAAATGTTCGATCGCGCAAGCATTGGTGCAATAAATTAGCATTCAGGGAGGACTGCTATGTCCCGTTGGAATTCTGCAAGCCGGACTTTCAATATACATAGTACAGATGTAGTCGAGCAATGCGCAAAACATTATGGGTTCGTAACATGTTGAAGGTTCAAATACTAAACAAAATTTATTGAATGCTGAGCAGGTGTTGTAGTTGAAACTAAATCTCAAGAGTTTTGAATTAAATTATCTATAATTGAATTCAAAATTTTTGATATTTTATTTTGACATTGGGTTAATTGGAACACGATCTAATTTAAATCACTACATACAGCGCTATCTGAAGCGCGTCAGCGAAGTTCATTGAAGTAAATGCACTTGCGTAGAAATTTTATGCGATTTCATTAGAGTAAAGCAGAAGATTCTAATGGTCACTTTTTTTAGACGGAGTTTAAACGTCAGAGAAAAAATTTCCATTTTATTGTAAAATCTTGGAATGAAACTCCGTTTATTTTTTGAATTTTTTGGATAATCTCGAACTGAACATGACGTGACGCCCACAGCGCTAGTTTTATTTGGGCTGAAAAGAAGATAAGTACATACATTAATACGTAGTTGTAAACTAAAATCATGATATCAGTACTATTTTCACTAGAAATAATATTATCATTATTGACTTTTGGGGCACCTTCAAAAATTTATTACTTCTTTTGTGTAGTAAAGAAAATGTAAATTTTTATTTAAATTTCGCTAAATATTTTCGCTAACTGAACTGGTTTGGAACGTAAACTTGCGAGAAATAATGAAACCGAGGTTACAACTCTTAGCATAACTTCTTTAGTGTTAATAACAACCCAAAGAAGGTATGTTGAGTTGTGACCCTGGTTTTATTATTCCACTGTTAAATTTTAGCCAGCGTTGCTTGGACTCTTCAGGAAAAATAAAGGAATGTCAGACACACAAACATTCATAACAGCATCGAATTTCTTCCTGCAGCGTGAGGGCGTACGACGACGTTCCGCTTCAGACCCCCACCAAAGCTTCCTTCGAGGAATGCGCCGCATTTGACTTGACCAGCTGTAACAAACCAAACTCGCAAGACCCGAAACCCATCAGAGATCCACTGACGGCTGGAAGAAAGGGGCAATTGCTGGAGGATTTCGAGAAGCCCAGAGGGAGTATTGTTAAAATGTTCACCATGGAGCTGGAAGACGACGTTCCTCACAAGCAGAAGGGAAAGAAGCTGCAAGAGTGTGATGGTGCCAACTTAGAAATTGAAGAGTCGGGTCGCACGAAAGAAAGAGCGAAGTGTCGTAAACTGAATGCAGACTCGACAGTTCAGACCAAAAAACCTGGAAAAAGAAGTTTCTTCCTGAAAAAACGCAGCAGAGGAGCAAACAATAAGGAAATTCAAGATAAATGCGAGGAGTTATCAAAAATGGAAGGAAATTGTTTACTGGAGCCGAATATTGAAAACAATAAAGACGCACGGCACGAAAGTGAAGAAATAGAAATGGAAGACGACGTTTTTGTTTAGCGTTTCCGGAATTTTTAGCACAAAAATAACTATCTCGGTTTTACATACATCATGAAAACGTGACTTAAATTCTTGAAGAGTGAGAATCTATTTACAATCGTGCAATCTTGAAACAGTTTTACAATTTTGTCGTAAGTTCAACGAAGAATTCCTTGAATCATTGTTGCTTCTGGAAATGAGCTACTCTGTGATAATTTCTAAAGAAATTCTGTCAAAGCTGATTAACTGTGAGGAAATGATATAGTTTTCCTCGCAATATTAATTTTGAGATGAAAATACAATTTTCCCTACAAACAGCACGAACTCGAGAAACTTAAAGTTGAGTTAAAAATATTATAAAAATTTGCAGCTCTGTCGGGGAAAAAATTTTCCATCTTGAGAAAATTGCGATGCCACTCGAGGTACAATTTTAATTAGCTGTTCAAGGGACGTTAAAACTTCGAAAAAACCATCTTTGCCCCATGGTGTAAATGATTTATGAGAAAAAGAGCGAGCAGAAATTATTTTGCTGTTCATCCAGGCATCCTCTGACTCTGTATAAAAGATGTGATTCGTTGGAGAAATAAAAATTAAAGTTGAAAAGAATACCCTTGAAGTTACAGTCCAGCGAAGGCGTCGTCATTCGTTCTTGTCTTTAGATCTCCGTCCATCATCAACATGAATATCCATGTCTTCATTTCGTTCTTTAACGTCATCCTCAGCAACGCCTCCATCATCCCTCCGCTTTTCTTGCTGCATCTTTTTATCTTCAGTATTTAACGAGCTTTGTTGTTCGTGCTGATTGTCTTCAGTCGTCGGTGTGGCTACATGATGTGTGCAAGTGTGATATCAACCAAAAAAGTTCTAAATACTCGATCCTTTTTATCAATTATCTTGTCCCCGTTTGAAGGAGAAATGTCATTGTTCATCCTCTGCAAATGGGCTAATGGACGATCAGTGAGGTCGCTGTTATTTTCATAGTCTCTAACAACGACGAATTTTCATAATCGATCATGTTGAACGAACGACGAGAGGCCATAATTACGAGCTGCATCAAGTTATGTGCTGAGCCCAAAGAGGTCTCGCAGATAAACTTTTTGTTTCGAATATCGGGAAATTTAGGCTTTGATTTACATAATGCGATTTGATGTTGATCCTAACGAGGCTTCGCAGAGAAATGTTGTTTAAAATACCGGCAAGTTTGGGCATTCATAAATTTTCATTTGGAGTTGATCCCAACGAAGACTTGCGAATGCATAATATTCCTAAAAACTTGAAGTTTAGGCTTAGGAATAATTGAGGTCCCCCGGCTGATGAATTTAGAATTCATTTAAAAAATTTGATGAATTTGGTCCCTGCTTCTTGGGTAACCCAAGACAGTAAAGTCAAATTTGCATCAGAATATTGCAAAGAATTATTTTTCGTTTTAAAAATGCTTTATTGCTTGATCAGTTAAGTCCAGACCTATGTTTTTCTCGCTGAGAGGGCTCCCTTAATGAGGCCCTTTAGTGGCTCCTTAATGAGACACTTAGTGTTCCCTGAACGAAGCCTTTAGTTTTCCCTTAACGAAGCCCTTAGTGTTTCGTTAATGAGCCCCTTTGATGTTCCCTTAATGAGACCCTTTAGTGTTCCCTTAATGAGGCCTTTTAGTGTTCCCTTAATGAGGCCTTTTAACTTGAATGGATGAAGGAAAAAGCAAGGTGCTTCTTCATAGAGTTTTCTCTTTATGAGAAGCTATTTGAATATTTAGCAAACGTTGATGCTTCACTTACTTTAGCTGGGAAAAAATAAAGAGAAAATAAAGGTTCCAATTAGCCCTGCGCATTCATATTCTTTTTTAGCTCGTAAAAGGTTTTCCTGTATATAAATTGTAAATATTTACTTTAAAACCTGTAGGATGTAGGCCCTTAGTGCAATCAAATGTAATTATTCGAGCAACGGATTCTTCAAATATATATTTTTTATCAATAATTGAATTCGTAGAAATGTCTAAGTCTTTGCCCTAATGAATAGTTGATACGACATTGATTTTTGATTATGCTACTGGAGACTACCTATTTTGTATAATATTTACAGTCAGTTTTTTTTAGAGCATGGATTCGATGTCATGTCTTTGCTGCCAGTCTTTAGTTGGATCCCGGAGGCGCGGCTTGTCTTTTCACCTACAGCCAACAGCTTATAATTGTCGTGTATGCAGCATCAACACACCAGCTTGTCAATAAAGCTGTTTTATCGTTATTTTGTTTCAATACGCATGATTTAAAGCACTGAATCAAGTAGTAGATTTGACTACAGTAGTCAAAACACAATAACGAATTTTCAGGGTGGTAAAAAAATGTTCAGAGGTTCCAAGCTGCGTTTCTAACTCTTCGTAACTATATTTGGTGAATTTATTAACTTTTTTTTCGGAACAATTAATTTTTTGATCAAGCGATGCTGTGAGGACTTCATGAACTTTTAGACAGTTTTATTTTTATTTGAATAGTGTGGAAGGCACGTGTCAAATTGCGTGAAGAACAATCGAGTTTTAGTTCACAGATGTGACCGCGGCCTCAGCACAGCTAAAGTGACCTCCAGCTCTTGCGTTGGAATTGGCTATTTACTTTGCACATGCAAAATGTGAACGGGTGGGAACGGCAACTTTTATCCAAGCCTTTTCGTTTTTGGAGTTTTAATTGATGTTGCGACTGCTGATGTTTGGAAATGAAATAGAAGAGTCTATTACGCCTGAAAAAGTTAAAATTCAGTGCTCATAAATCGAATGGAAAATATTCAGCGAAAGTCAAACGTATTTTTTGATCAGTTTATGCACTTGAGACATGATTCAAAATAAACTATCAACGCATCACTAACGATGGGATCGCATGAATAATTATTAGGCTTATTCACAAGCGATGCATGAAATACGCTCCTAAGGAGCTACTCAAACGAGTTTTCAAAAAACAATGAAACGAAATTATTCGCACATTCATCGCCGGCGTATTATTTCAGAGGAACATCCTAAGGCATTTTTTCAATTTCGCTTACAGATCTCCAAAGAATTTTTGAATCACAAATTTTTTAATTACTATTTTAGATTCCTTGGTAGATTACGGAAACAATGATCTGATTAGTTAACTTTTTTATTAGAGCTTGCATCGAGGAAATGATTTACAAATTTTTGAAGCGCTTTGTGAGAAACGACGATGGGTGGACGAACAGCTGTACTGTTGACAGGCCCGCATCGAGGCCACCAACGATGATGGGTGGACGGACAGCTGTACTGTTGACAGGCCCACATCGAGGCCACCAACGATGCAAATCACAGGCCAGGAGATGTTGCAGCAGTGAGAGCGGTAATCTATTTAACCCTTTAACGACCGAATTATTTACAGATGAGCCTGCAAGTTTGCTTCGAATGTAAAACTAGCTGCAGCTTTATGTATGGATGCCGCACACGGTCTGGGTGCCGCACACGGTCTGGGTGCCGCACACGGTCTGGATGCCGCACACGGTCTGGATGCCGCACACGGTTTGGGTGCCGCACACGGTCTGGATGCCGCACACGGTCTGGATGCCGCACACGGTCTGGATGCCACACACGGTCTGGATGCCGCACACGGCACCGATGGTGCTATGCAGCAAGGCCAGCCGCCGCCGCTAGTTTTTCATACAAAGTTGAGTGCAGTCACGTCCCAAATATAATGCTGTCCTTACAAGGTTACAGTTCACTTAACTCAGCTCATCATGCGCTGATTACAACATCTTCAGCGGTGAATGCAGCGTCTAATTTTACACTGGTTGAAATTTGTTGAAATGTAGAAATCTTCAGCGCAACTGTTTAAATTAAAACAGGGTGTCCTGAAGAGTTTCTTTCGTTGGTACCTGTTTTCAACGACAATTTTCGTTGATATCTTGTACTCCATTAGCTTGATTTGTATTAAGTCTACGGAAAATACAATCGTCTCATGCATAGAGCGCTAGATCGGCTCCAGCGAACTACAGCTCTGTAGTCGTCCCCTGTATAGAGCGGCATCAACTTTGTAGAGCGAGTAACAATTAACACGGAAAATATTTGTCACAAGAAGCACATAGAATGTGTTGTAAGAATCTAATAACACGCTCCTAGTAAGAACCTGTAAAAAAATTTCAAAAAAAATTGGTGTACTGTATAAAGTGAACAATATGTTGCCAACTGATGCGCTAAAATCTTGTATCATACTCTTATTCCCCCGTTTCTTCAATATGGAGTAGAAGTATGGTATGTGACCGATAAAAACATGACGAACAAAGTTTTTACCCTTCAGAAAAAAAACATTAAAGTTATTGCGCACCTGGACTATAATGAGCACTCTAACGACTTTTTTTAAAGCATGGGAACTCTGAAACTGCCCAACTTTGATCAATTTTCGCTGGGAAAATTTATGTTCAAAACCATTAGAAACCATGACCCAAATCTCCATGGAAAAATTTCTGCCCAATTCCG